>JAFLHD010000002.1:200841-266899 GCA_018856295.1 Blastosporella zonata | reverse complement strand
AAATCGAGCGAAATTGAGGGATGTCGAGCAGAATCGAAGTGATTTTGGTGGCTCAATTTCGCTCGATTTGGCTCAATCCGGCTCGACGGGATTTTCACTGGGGGTGAGTTTGATAGCATCTAGGAACCTTTGTGTTATATTTGGATTGATCAAGATCTTCCTAGACAATCTGTACTGCACTAATGTGATACGCATCCTAAAAGTTCTGGTTTCATCGACAGGAATAGCCTTTCTCGAGCCCTTGTAAGTGGATGGCTGTGAAGGGATGCAAGCTGGTGCAAGTCCTGAGGAATCAACTTCCTGCCAGATGAGAAGGTAAAGGTAAAGCCGCCTGCTCGTAAGCCTGTGAGTGCGGGACTAGACACGCACACGGATGCATTACATTCTAAAAATACAAGACAGCATATACGAAAAGCAGAGAGAGAAAGTTGGAATTAGATCTTGTAGACAATTCCATCACTGATCATTAGTTCCTCGTTGTCCTGCATCGCTTGGCAAGCCTCTGTGGCCTCTGCTGTTCCAAAGAGAGTGTCTGTCGTCAAACCTTCATTAATGAATTTGAGAAGGTCTGTCAGGAAAATCTGCTCATCATCCTGCAAGTGTGTTGCAAAGACAGTAGCCAAACGAGACCGGAAAAGTTGCAACCTGTTGGAGAGGGGTAGATCAGTACCTTGAACAAAATATAGATTGATAAGAGAAGAACCTCGCAGGACGAATTTTCCCATCAGTCGGAGCTGGGGCAGCCGAAGCCTGACTTGTGTCCATTTGAACATCCTGACTTTCATCACCCCATACAGGATCTTGAACCGGCGGCGGGTTGTGCGGTGGTGAACGGGCATTGGGTGGAGGTATTGTCATCCTGTCGACGGGAGTATCCATGTCCTCGTCACTATCATCACTCCCTTCGTCAAACCCATCTCGGTCTTCACCTTTTCGTGCGGCGCCACCATCATTCAACTTGCGCTTCTTCCTTCTTTGTCTTTTGGGCACTTCTTTGAACAAGGCAAACCGCATGATTTCTTCCGCCTGTTTGGCATCGGCCTCCTCGACCTTCGGCGATAAACGTGCCTTTGCATGTGCAGTAGCAAGACGTATAAGCGTTTCAAGGGTTCGGGCTGTCAACGGCGAAGTCTAAGCCAAATGTCAGCATCCGGTCTGCCTGCCACATGCTTAATCATACCTTTTTGTTATTACCTTCCATATCAACATTACGCAACGAGGCATAGACCTGTACGATGTGGTCCGCCGCACCCTTGGTGAGAGCCGGGGCGGGCTTACTCTTTGCGTACTGTATATATTTTTTGACGAAAGGGATGCTGAGGATTTCTTTCTTTTTCGGCTTGCTGCTGCGGGTCATCGGACCAGTATTATTGTTGGTGAGACCGATATGTAGCAGCGGGTCAAACTTCTCGAAAGGGCTCGAATCAACGGCGTCTCCTTCACCTGCTACGTTAGGGCCGTCGACCGACAAGGGCTGATCCAAAATGTCGTGACAAGGTGTGCCTTCTTCGACACCAGGCGGGAGGTAGCGATGTGCTCGAAGGACATGGTCGGCAATCTTACGATCGCGCTCTTCCTCGACGTCATCCGTCACGATGAAAAGGAGATCGAAACGTGAGAGGAGTGAATCAGGAAGTGCGATATTTTTATGGGGATCCTTGTGAATATCATACTAGAATACCAATGCATCATGATATGACAGGCAAATGAATAAAGCAACGCACCTGCCCGTATATCGGATTGGCGGCGGCGACGACGCTGCATCGGGCATTCAAGCTAGTATGAATGCCAGCTTTGGCAATGGTCACCGTCTGTTGTTCCATCACTTCGTGGATGGCCACGCGATCAACGTCTGACATCTTATCAAACTCGTCAATGCAGACTACACCCCGATCAGCCAGTACCATAGCACCTGCTTCCAGCCTTCGTTCGCCAGTGTCCTTATCAGTCGTGACAGCCGCAGTGAGACCTACTCCGGAGCTTCCTCGTCCAGTAGTAGCTATGGCCAGAGGTGCTGTGCCAAGCACAAAACGGAGTAATTGTGATTTAGCCGTGGACGGATCACCAACCATGAGCAGGTTGATATCTCCTCGAATATGGGTGCCATTGGGCAAGTTCTTCTCGGCACCTCCAAGTAAAAGTAACAATATGGCGCGCTTGATATATTCGTGCCCGTATATGGAGGGCGCCAGGGACTCGTAAAGTAAGTTGTAGATGTTGGACCGTTTGGAGAGTTGATTAATAGTTCGAATATCGGTGTCGGTAAGTGGCGTTTGGGCAATGCCTCCTCCTATTTTCGAAGACAGAAGGTTGATGTTGTTTGCGAGGATCAACGACCTGAAAAATATATCAGAGATTTTACCGATCAAATTTTGAGTTACGCACTTGAATGCACCATTTGACCCTCCTCCTATGCTTCGATATACTCCAACCAACTGAATACGATCCCCCGGCTTACATTTATCAACAAGATCATCGTCTAGAATGATATCTGTGCTGCGAGGTAGCTGTCCTGCAGGTGCACGTTCCGGCATCTCCTGAATGCTTATTCGTTGGTGATCTCTGAAAACACAGAGGCCATACTCTGTTTGCAGTGAGTGTCCGTCGTCATCAGTTTGTGGTAGCACGGATGATGTAGGTGGAAGGTTGGAGGTGGAGGTGGTCGCGTCTCGGTACTCCCGTGCAAGGAAAAGATTGGTTTCTGGGCAATAGTGGACGGACTTGAACATTTTGGGTCGGACAAGCGAACACCGCGTGATGATTCCCTCCAACGATATCATCTTTCCGAGATGTGCTGCGTGCAGGGTTCGAGGGCTGACGTGGTGGTCTCCGAACGAACCGCTGAACCCAATCCTATAGCTCTTGGAAGCAATCTCGTCTTTTTCAGCATCGTGTACCCGCTGAACGATGTTAGAAAGCGCGTCGTCAAACGCCGGGAGATAGTCTGTGGGTTGTTTTAGCAGGCCATCTGCGAATTCGCGGTTGTAGTCGCGTAAATCGTCAATATTGACAATGAGGCGCGTATGATCGCCACGCAACATTCGATGGATATCGTCCTTGTAGTTGTAGATTGGAGAGTCGGATTCAAGAAACTCCTCCAAGATGCGACTACGGTCGCGCATCTGATCATCCTGAGGGACGGATTCGTCGAGGAAGGACATGATGGTGGTGATGCTCAAGAGGACGCGAACAACATTGGCCTCCCATTACTACGCGTCAACAATCCACAACTTTCGCACGCCATGGAGGTGGTATCAAAATTCAAATAGCTACATAAAATTTAAGGGAAAAGAGTGTTGGTTGCTAAAGGATAACAATAGAGGTTCACAAAAAGTTCAGCTTGGTCGACACCGGAGAATAAGTTGGGCTTTTCTTGAATGTCAGATGCAAATCATGGAATCTCCAGGTTTTGGCTCACCCAATCGGGTTCATCAGACAATGCCAGCCTCACGCTTCCAGTCACGACTGCTTCCACTCTGACGCTTCCAGTCGGAGACTTTTTCCTCTCGTTTCCAATCACTGACAGCCTCACGCTTCCAGTCCTGAAGAACCTCGGCATACTTCTCCCCCCGTTTTAGCTCCCTGACGCTACCGACCTCCGTCTCTACTACCTATCAGAGAACATGAGCGTGACTTATGGGTGGTAGATTGAATGTCCTTACTGTGGAAGTAGGTAGAGCAGAAACAGCGGCTACGAAGAGTAAGGAGACAATTGCGAATGAGCGTGTGATCAAGATCATTTCAGTTATCGAGAGGCAAATTGATGAACGTAGGTGACCAGAGTTCTCTAGTTTTTATAGGCTGGGCAGTGAGAAAATCAAGCCAAATTGCTGTCCACATCAGGCATGGAGTATAATACCTATCAATTTCACGTGAAGCTGACGAAACATCGCTTTTGGGCCGGAAGATGGATTGTCAACGCATATCGAAGTTCCGATTCTGTACTTGCTGACATATCGTTGTTAACGCGCTCAAATACGACAACTAAAGATGATTTCTCACCCACATCCGATGAATTTAGAACAACATGCTTCCCAAACTACGGGCACCTCGAACACTGTGGTAAACTTCTTCCATTCACCTGCCAGATGTGCGACTTCTTTTGGTCGTTCCTCGATGAGGCTGCGTGGTATCAATGATTGGCGTATCGCTCCGGGCCCGCGGTTCAAGAACTGTCACGGTTGATATCCACGACCGGATGCGGGCAAAAGACGAATGTGAGGCGAATTGAACTCGAAGAACATCTACATTCAGTTTGGGTGGCTTGTGTTCTGACACGTGGAGAGGTTAATGGCAAGTTGCATCATGATATCATGATGTTTCAGTTGACAGCGTCTTCTGGGTGTGATTAGGCGTGCCGATGCCATTTGCGACAACAGACGGAAAGTTTGGCCCCATAAGGTTGATCAACTCTGGTTTGAAATGATATACTTGGACATCGAACAAATCGCACTGTAAATGGAGATATCTGTCAGGTGTAGATAAAGTTATGAAACCAGTGAAAACTCAGGAAGCTAACACGCCAAGTATGGTCTGATTTGGATTCGCTGCCAAGAAGGCTTGATTTGGGGGGTTAAACCACAGCACAGGAAGTGGGTCAGATGTACACCAAGAAAGAAATAGCACAATTCTACGAATACAGGCGCATGTGAGCTCAGTCCTGCGAACAACATGAGAGCTTGTGGGACCAAAGAGTCGAAAATACTGACCCATAATTTAATAAGTCCATCCCAAGATGCGGTGATGACTTTAGACTATTTTGAGTGGTGTGAGTTGAGATTGTAGGGGATCACGTCGGAGAAATCATACCGTTTCATGAGGAAGCCATTCGTGGGCAATGACTACCTTAGAATGTGCCTTCAACCGTGACTTGATGCGCCCAGTTTTCCAGTCCCAGAAAACGACGTTACCCTCACCATCGCCGCTGCTGATCCACTTGCCGTCCGGTGAGAAGCCTACTTGACAAGCGTATCCAGCAACCGAGTGCCCTGCGAACCGCTTTTTGCGGTTTTGGCGGAAGTTGTCAGTACTATAGATCAGAATCTGGTTATCAAGTGATTGTGCTGCAAAGTATTTGTCTGGAAGAATGGTTAAATGACGCCGCTGCCTGCTACATCAAACGTACTGGATGGGTGAAGAGTGACAGCAGGCATGGAGTGCATGTGAGGTTCGGCAATGTATTTGATCACGACAGGAATATCGAAATCCCATGCTCTGATCGTTTTGTCGTCCGAAGTTGTAACAAATCTTCGATTCTCATCGACAAATGTTATGCTGTTCACGGGTCCAAGATGTTGATCGTATTCTTGCGTTATCTCCCCAGAATTCATGTCATACTACGGTCACGAGTCAGCAAGTTAAAAAGAGTGCATGCAGCGACGCTTGCCTGTATGATCTTCTTGTCTGACATACCAGCCAAGAAGATGTGTTGTTTGTCTTCATCCGGATGAAACTTGACGACATAGGGGATTTTGCCATTGCTAAATCTCTTCAGACATTGGCCAGTTTCCGTGTCCCAGAGCTTCATTTGGCGATCATAACCGCAAGAAAGAAACTGGCGACCATCGTTAGAGAAACAAAGATCTTTGACGGCCTTTGTGTGTCCGTGGAACGTGCGTAAGCAATTTCCATGCGTATATACGTCCCAGAGCTGAAAATTGGATAGTTAGATAACCGGAAACGGAACAAATATAGACATACCTTGATCTTAGTATCCATGGAACCACTGAGGAGCAAATGACCAGTTTGGGGGAAGGTGCGGATGACTGATACACCCTGAGTGTGGCCAGTCCAGGTGTGTATACAGACTTTTGGAATGAAACAATCCTGCGAGCCTGCGTCTGCCAAGAGATTGGGAGCTTCTGCAACAGGTGGGGACATATATGTGCGGCCTTGATAGTCGGTCATGGACTTTCCATGGAAGACGGAAGACTCTTGGCCGACAGTGCCACGTTTGGGTTTCGCCTTCTTGACCGTGAACGCAGGCTCAGCCTCTTCCTCATCCTCATCCTCTTCTTCACCCTCTTCAGTAGCCTCAACTCCGGCCAAAAAGCTCGTCTGAGGCTCCTCTCCGTCCCACGAGGCCCATGGGCCGACATAAGCGCCGTCTCCGTCGACAACCTCCAGATCGCCCTTGTTTTTCCGTTTCCGCTTGAGTTCGTTCCGTTGGACTCTTGTAGCCCGAAGCGTATCTATCGTTGCAAAACCATTGGCTTGCGCACTTTCAAGCGAGCCGAGCACTGCAGGGGCGTTGGGGTCGACGGAAGGGTTGGCTGAGTAACCCAGGATGGAGTGCGTCAAGTGTTGTGACCGAAAGGCATGTTCAGTCATCGACTGTTCTTCGACGTGACCAGCAAGTGCATTTTGGTTGAGGAAACGGTTGCGATCGCCAAAAGGATTTTGGGGGCCCTGGATAGGTAGTATCATATCATTGAATGGTATGTTGACGTTCATTTGTGTATCAGTAGGCCGAGTTATAAGAGAGGTTTGATTAAGTGGGTCCTAACACGAGATTGTAAGTATACGGTCGCGCCATGGAAATGAGCACGAACCTCTGATAAAACATCAGGTGCAGCTTGAGCATTCAGAGCTGGAGGATGCTCTGTACGAGGTTTCTTGACCGAAGGAAGGGAAGCTAGACCAAAAGCATCTTTAGTAATAACAGTAGGATCTTCATCTTCGCCAGAGGAGTATCCGAGCGCCAGCGACATGGCCGAGTTGAAGGGGTTGTGGCGTGACTCGGCGTCAGTCCAAAAACAGTCACCTGGTTGTGACATGGAGAGTCACACAGGACTCTCACATCCTCCCCCTCCACAGCTTGCCATGCTCTCATGATCTCAACCTTTCATGGCTGAACGAAACCCCAGCCGACCTTGGAGTGACGAAGAAGGTGGCGACACACTTGTAGAATCACTATTTGGCCCTGGCTGATCCTGTACTTATTTAAGACTTACTCTTGACCAACGCCGTCCAAATTCATGGTGAACATGAAAATTGGAAAAACGTCGCCAGCCTCGTTCCTGGTAGAACAAATAAGGCTTGCCGGAAGGTATAGAATCGTTTCTTTCTCAATCTTTACATTAGATCTAACCTTTCCCTAAGCGCTGGCTCCACTCTCTCTCACCGACTATAAAGAAATCCGCTTGGACGTCAGCTGAAGATGACCTCCTAGTTTCTCTGTACAAAATACATGGTACTAAGTGGTCTGCGATCGCTCGAGGAATCCCAGGCCGGACCGACGATGCATGTTCTAAGCGGTACAGAGAGGCTCTGGACCCAGCCTTGAAGAAGGAC
Source organism: Blastosporella zonata (assembly GCA_018856295.1). Classification (NCBI taxonomy): domain Eukaryota; kingdom Fungi; phylum Basidiomycota; class Agaricomycetes; order Agaricales; family Lyophyllaceae; genus Blastosporella; species Blastosporella zonata. Next base: position 259,606 of record JAFLHD010000002.1, on the reverse strand, counting down.
GAATGGACACCAGATGAAGACAAGCGATTGATGGAAATGTTTGCTGAAATCGGAGGAAAATGGAGTCAATTGGGTCAGGAGCTCCAGCGAAGCGGACTAGGATGTCGAAATAGGTGACGAGCAACGTCGTCTAGTTCGGCTAATGAGCTCGCTGACCATCTTCAGGCATCGACTACTTACGAAGAGATCAACGAAAGTATTCTATGATCCAATTCCGAGTGAGCTCCCAGAGATATTTGAAGTGCAGCCGCTGCCAGTTGCCTCGCAAACCTGTCTTTGGACAGCGCCCTTATACCCATACTATCCGCCCGAGGCGTATCCATCGTTTCCACACGAGGAGAGCTTTGCCCTTGGTGAATCGTTTTCTGCGCCAACCTCTGAAGTTCCTGCTATCACACCAGACACAGCGCCTTTCAAATTTTCGTCTTCTTCATTAAGCGCAGCGTTGTCTGTCATACCACAAGCTTCAGATCCATTGCCCACTGTCTACGAAGGCCCAGAACGTATTTCTCCATCGCAGTCCGATGAACACACCTCTGCTTACGGAAATCCCGCCGATCAAACACCTTTGGACGATTTCGCCTTCCCCGTTCCAAGACACAGTTCCGATTTGTCCAAATTGTTTTTGGGGGTCCACTTCGACGACAATGGCGTATTTCAATATCCTGAAGGTGAACATGTCGTTTCAATTGAACAGGCCCCAGGAATCGAAGCAAGCCAGCATTGGTCCCCTATAATGCCATCTCCAGCTTCCGCCTATGATCAACTTGGCGCCGACACCATATCGTCGACATTGTCTACTCCATACAGCTTCTCACTACCTCTCTCTGTGTCTGACTGTTCAACCCCTAAATCTTCTTCGCCTGTCGACCTCCCGACGAACGAACATCTATCAACGTTTTCTCCCAATCGACGTTCGCAACGTATGAGAAGTCGAAAGGGAACGAAAATCGACATCTCTGAGAAGCCACTTCGTCTCTCCTCTTCACTCATTTCAACGACAGAGTAAGGATAGACAATTTTACGTCTTTATCGCGATTGACGCCTTTGTACAGCCCCTCCATCCGACCATATGCATGTGGACGAGAATCATGCTGGCCTTCAGGAGAGTCCTCTGGCTCTTCTTACTTTTCGACATCCAAGGATCTACTTGCGCATACCAAGAAAATTCATGCAGCAGATGGTCCCGGAGACAAACCTTTCAGATGTGCATTAGCGGGATGTGGCAAATCATGGAAGGTATGCGTGCATCTTGGTGAAGGCTTAGACGGTATAATGTTGATACTTGATGCGATCCAGAATCTAAATGGGCTTCAATATCACCTGCAGCTGTGTGTCCAGTCGCCAATAATTTTCCTCAGTAAACTCACTGCCCGACAGTTCAACTGCTCACTACAGAACTGCTCTATCCTCAAAGTTCTCCCAAGGACAAGGCGGCGACATCTTACGAGGGGCAACCTCTGCAACCTCTGCCCCTGAATCCGACGGCGACGCGGAGAGCGGCGAGGAAGATAATCCACGAGAATACGTATGTCGGCATCCTCACTGCTTCAAGGCGTATCGACAAGCTAGTGGTCTCCGGTACCATTTGAAGCATGTAAGTGACCTGACGGGTAAATAAATGGGCTACCAAAATCTCATCTTTATCAGGGACACCCTCAAGAGCAACCTGCCCAGCTTTCCACGGTACCACCGGCTCTCGCTCGCCAACTGCCCTCGAAAACGAGGAAGATGCGGCGAAAAGGGAGCACCTGAATATTTGGATGACTTGGTACCCCTTTATTCACTGTTATGCACTGCAGTGTAAGAGGGTACATGGATTTTCCTATCCGTGCTCCACTACCTTCTGCGTGGTTCGCAGGGAGCCCTGGACGTCGCTCCTGTACAAGCAGCCCTTATAGCCTAATCAATAGTAATACCGATATAACTTCTGCTTTAATAAATGGGCTGTGCCTTTTAGTAACTTCCACTGTCCGCATTGTGTCTGTTTCAAGGATATTTTTGCGATTTCGGACGAGGGTTGCATTCTGCGCTGCTAAGCGATCATGTCTAAAGAAATCCACAGTCCGTACTTGAGTATCGATACATTTGAAACTTGCTTTTTTGCTAATGATAGGTTCAGTGATATATGTTACTTACCGGCCGCCTCCAAATTGACTGGCCCTAGGGATCACTTCAACAACACGACAAGAAAGCACTGTGACCAAGGCTTACATTTGACTGATGGCTGGGTCGTTCAAAAGTTCATCCATCGAAGGCATATCGCCACTTCGAACCCGATTCATCTGTACAAATATTATGGTTAGAGAACAACCCCAGAGATTTTCAGAAACGAACCATGTTCGCAACCGCTGGGTTTTGCATGATACTATTAAGACTGCCGTTTTGCGCCATCTGTTGGGCCATGGCCATCATCTGAGGGTTGTTCATGAGGCTCGCGAGGTCAGGCATTCCACCAGCTCCGGGTCCGCCTGCTCCCCCACCCATTCCCCTCAATAAATCAGCCATTCCGCTGCCACCGCCTCCACCCATGCCTCGCAACAAATCAGCCATCCCGCCTCCTCCTGCGGAACCTCCTATCTCACTGCCAGAAGCGGATTCCTCTGGGACGGAGTGATCTTCCTGGAGGCGTTCTTTGACATTGCGCAACGCTACTTTGAGGAACTCGGTATCAGGTGCGATGTCGAGACCTTGCTGAAACGCTGTCGCGGCGTTTTCAAATTCACCCATGGAGAAATAGGCATGCCTGACAGATGGGTTAGGTGATATGTACAAGGGCCACAACGGACAGCAACGTACCCAAGTCGATGATATGACTTCATAAATTTGGGGTCGGCGGCAATGCCTTTCTCTGCGTCATCGACTGCAGCGAGATGATCACCCTTGCCAGAGTAGGCGGCGGCGCGATTGGAGTAGTAGATGGGGTTGTTGGAATCGAGGGCGATGGCTTGGTTGTAGGATTCGATCGCGTCGTCGTATTTTTGTGCGGACATGAAGTTGTTGCCTGATTGCTTAAACGCGTCTGCCTGGGCCTTTTGCTCTGGTGTGGGGGCCTTGGGCTTGGCGGCGGCCTTGCTGCTGGTCTTGAGGAAGACATCGAAGATAGACTGGAGGGAAGCAGGCTTTACAGAGAGTTTCTTGCTCTGCTGATCGTCGGACGGATCGACGTTGAATGCCTCGCCAATGCACTGAACTGGGCGAACGCGTCGGTGAGAGAGGGGTGGAGAGAGGAAAGGGCTGAGACGCACTGGCAACCTCGAGACCTTCCTGGTCGTCAGCCTTTACAGTGCCATCTGCGATGGATTGGTTGAGAAAGTCGATGATGGAGTACACCAAACGCTGCTGATTTTCTGACATGGCGGGCGGGCGGGGAGGGGGCTTAGCTGCAAACACGCGAAAATACAAGCCTAGCCTGCGAACCAAACCCGCGCAAATACCCAACCAAGGTTGAACCCTCCCGTCACTATGTTTTTCTGCGCAATCTCAGGCGAGCCACCTCAGGAGCCCGTCGTCTCTGCAAAGTCTGGAAAAGTATACGAGCGCCGCCTTATACTCAAGTATATCACAGAAAATGGCACTGACCCCGTCACTGGTGACAAGCTTGACGAGGCCGATCTTATTGCAATTAAAGCCAGTCCGTACTACTTCAACTTTACATCTCAAAATTCACACTCATACATCTACTACAGGCCCAGAAACCGCTGCGCCACGCCCTCCTAGCCACACTTCTCTTCCCGCCCTCCTTCATGCTATGCAAAACGAGTGGGATGCTATCATTCTCGAGATGTATGCGCTCAAGCAGCAGTACAATTCCACCCGTCAGGAGCTCAGCTATGCCCTCTACTCACAAGACGCTGCTAGCCGCGTAGTTGCGCGTCTTATCCGTGAGCGCGACGCCGCCCGAGAGTCCGTCTTCTCCCCCTCTCCTTTCACCCCCCGCGTGACTAATCCCTTTTTTTCAGGGCATTGGCCAACGTGCAAGCTACCATGGGCATAGCCCCCACAGAGGCAGCTGCTGATGATGTTGAGATGGCCGAGGGCGCTGCCGAGGACGGCCTTCCTGCTGCCGTTGTCGCGAGCATCGACGAAACGCACCAGGCACTTTCAGCCGCTCGTAAGAAGAGAAAGGCTCCCCCAGAATACACCACCTCCGCTGAGGTCAAGACTTTCACCGCCAAACACACCATCCCTTCCCTCCACTCCGCATCACCCACTGGTATCACCGCTCTCGCCGTTTCCCGCCATGCCCCTTCCCAATTCTTGACGGGAGGAAATGACAAGATCGTCCAGCTGTATGACCGTGACACTGACAAGGTCTTGGCTTCTCTTAAGGGTCACACCAAAAAAATCAATCACGTTGCGTTGCGCGAGCAGGAAGGCAACTCTACACTGCTCATCTCTGCGAGTGCGGACAAGACTTGTAAAATCTGGTCTTTGGATTCTGCCTCTCAGGAGTATATCCCAAGAAGCACCGTCAGGACCCACAAAGGAGATCTCACAGGACTGGCCGTACATCCTACTTCCACCCTCCTCGCCCTCTGCTCTGCGGATAAGACATATTCCATTCATGATTTGAACACCTTCAGCCAAGTGTTCCGATCCGTGCCTTCCGATGAGGCATTCACGTCAATGTCCATCCACCCAGACGGCACTCTCCTCGCGCTTGGCACACCGGCATCCACAATCCAGATTTATGATATCCGTACGGGTGCTATTGCTGCTTCTCTCACCCCACCAGAAGGTGTTCCATTTACTGTCCATACTCTGTCGTTCTCGGAGAACGGATACCACCTCCTGAGCCCCAACTCCCTTTCATCTGTCGCGATTTGGGACCTGCGCAAGCAGAAGGCAACCCAATCTATCTCTCTCGGCGACGATTTCAAGGTCAACAAGGTCCTATACGATACCAGTGCGCAGTTCTTGGGTGTCGCGGGTAACCTCGGTGCCCGGGTGTTTGCGCACAAAACATGGGAGGAACTGGTTAGGCTTGATGAGGGCGGTGAAGTTTCGGACTTGGTGTTCGGAAACCAAGGCAAGGAGATCTGGGGTGCTACTGGCAGGGAAGTTAGGATTTGGGGCCTGCCTGCGTAAATCTAGTATTTATGTTCATATTTCCCCTTTTTTATTCATCTCCTAAGAAGCCATGCCGCAATGCCAACCTTAAGTACATATATGAGAGTGCTCAACGGTTTTTACCTCAGCCGACCTTTTCATTTCTAACCAAACAATTTTATCGCTGCGTGGCCAGGCAGGCAAGTGGCAGGACAGGAGCAGAATCTTCAAATTCATTTCGTAAGTTTTCACGGAGAGTATCGTGTGCCCCGTTATGCGCTATGTGGATCATCATGTCATTGTAGTTGTTTTTAGTATACATCTCGTATATACGGGCTCTGGGCCAATAATGAAAGGGTGTTGCAGATGAGGAAGTTATGTATGCAATAAGTGAAGGCTGTGCCCAAAAAATGCTAGGTATATGTGAATGAATGAGATCTTGTTGATGCAGTGAGATGAATGAATAATAAACGAGAGAGTCTCTAGCCAGTAGCTGCCCGGAAAAATGTGAGAGAGGGATGAAGGATTTACGACCACACTTGAGGCCCAATGGTCTGGGTGTCTCCAATGGTTTTGAACGGGATGCCCATAGTGTCTGCCGTATTGATCCACACGCTGCAGCAGCAACATTAGCAACCTCGGAGAGGATAAGAAGAAAGGTCAACTCACTCATTACCCCACCAATCGATCTCGATCGTCGTTGGGTATGTGATGGCGAAAAAGATCACGAACATCGCGAGAACCACACCCGCATCCAGAGCGGCGGAGAGGATGTAGTTGTAGCGCATCCACCACCTGAAGCGGTAGCGACGAACAACGAAGTTGAAGATAAAGCCGACGGCTGCCCACGAGGCATAGTTGATGCCGTTGGCTGGGGGCATGGCACCGAGACCACCGAAGCAAACCGGGATATTGACGTATCGCCAGAATGAAAGAGGGTAGCGGCGTGCAAGGAAGTAGAAAGGGATCGGAAGGAGACCACCAATGCCAAAGAACCACAGGAGAGGCGAGTACCTGTCATTGAATGGTAAGCGTTGATTCCAAGATGCAGAGGCAAGTACTTACGGGGCACCAGGGCTGAAAAGGCGGTGGGGTCCAATACCACCGAAAATCAGAGAAGAGGTGGCGAAGGTGTTTGACGAAGGACAAACGAAGCCGTCCGCTTGTGTAGGTGTGCAGATATCTTCGATGTTATTTAACATCCAGTCTTGAACAAAGATTACGACGATGCAGCTGACGAATGCAGCGACAAGCTGGATCTTGTACATCAAACGAGGAGGAATCTTCATGTAGTGGCCGAGCTTCATGTCTCCGGAGAAGGTCACCGCCTGCGAGGTACCGACGCTGCCAATGGCCTTGAAAATCATATTGGCAACAGGGCGTCCTGGGAGCATGTACCCTGCGATGATTTCGTACATGATTTGGATGGGGACTGTTTGATTGGTGATTGCCTGCAACATGGTGAGGGGAAGAGCAAAAATAGCGGAGAGCAAGACACCAATGAAGGCGGCCCAGGCAGGTAGTTGGGTAGGGAAAACGGATACCGTCACGAGCAGAACGACGAAGCAGATGACGAACAGGATGCCGAACCACCAGTGGGGTACTTCGGGATATTGGAGCATGAGGCGCGAGTGAACGTCCCGCTCGTCCTTGAGACTGCTACGGAATCGGCGAACGATGTCGCGGCGGAACCACACTGTCAAATTTGTCAAACGAGAACGACCTCCGAGTCCGGGCAGGAGATAACTCACAGTAAGTATGAACGAAGGTCGAAACGAAGGCAGTGAACAAGACACCATAGGCAATGGCCAAAGAAGTTGGCATCAAGGCGGGTGAATAGGCAGCATATGCAGCTTCGTCAAATAATCCCTCAGGGGTGACTATGGCACGTGGATCATAGCGATTGGCCGTGTTATCGAAAACATGGGTCGAGGTAATAGGAAGGAAAGCCGAGTCCCAGGCATTGGTGACTGTGAAATGGGGTCAGACAGAAGCGCAACAGGAAGAAGTCCTACAACTTACAGTAGAGGATAGGGGTCACAATCCAGAACATGACAATGAATCCAACGATAGTGTTAGCCTCAGACCACCACTAAAAACGGGATAGATCAGAACGCAGAAACGGGCAGTGAAGACTTTAACATACCGGTGTGACCAAGGGGCTGCCCAGGTATCCTATCATCGACCAATCAAAGGTAAAGATTCCCATTCCCAATCCAGAGCTGGTACCAAAGAGGGTATTGACGACAATGTTATTGGGTGCAATCCAGCAGGCCCAATTGAAGACGCTTAGTGCAGTGAAGAGAAGGCCAGGTACCCAATACCAAACGAAGCTGCACGCCAATGCGATGAGGAAGAAGCGTTCGCGGGGTATGTGTCCGCGTTCACTTTTTCCAAAGTTGCGGTGAAGAGTGTTAAACAAGGCAGAGTTGACCAGGGCACCAGGCCAAATCATGCTCGATGGCCAGACGACGAATTGACGAAGGAGACCACCGAAAGAGAAGCCGATAATTTGGGTAGAAAGAACGAGAAGGATCTGGTATCCGTACGACACCTGTTGACCGTAGAAGATCTTCTGCGTAATGATGACGTCGGTCGCGTAGGCTCCCAACGTGACAACATTCGCCATAACGGTGATACAGACATGCTCTTTGATGGAGAATGGACCAGGATTGAAGGACCAGGCATAACCAAAGGTGTTGAAACGCGTCTTTGGAAGAACGTATTCAAGGAACTTGCCCATTGGGAGGGAGAGAAGCTGCGCGACGACACCAGTTATGAATACAGAAGGATCTTGAAAGGGGCAAATTAGAATACATTAAGAGCTAGTGAACAAAAGGACTCACATCGCAAAGAGAACAGCTGATTTGTAAAGGAGACCGCAATAGTAAAGAAGAGGCCAAGAAACCACCTAGATTGAGGAATTAGAATCTCATTTTTTTTTCTGCAAAGCGCTGACTTACATTCGAAAGGTGTTCACCGGCATGGAAGGGTCGTCGATACTTGCGACTGCGGCACGAACTTCAGGGTAAGGAGACTCACTAAAGTGGTGTCAGAACATGTAGCAAGTGAGCACGATGCACGCACTCATCGAATTCGATGGCAGTTGAATTCCTGGACTCGGCACGCGAAGCAGAGAACCTGTCAGATTCATACTGCGACTCTGCGTCGTCTGATGGTCCAAAACCCTCCGCCTCTTTAGCCTTCAGCGCGAGGGAGTTTATGCTGCGGGGCTTTTTAAGATCGAAATTGGGATCGTTCAAGTGTTCCATGAGGAAGTCCACATCTTCGGGCACGTCAGGCATCTGACGGGGTCGGTATGTTGGGGTGCCGACATGTTCGGCAGAACCAGTGGTGTACGCGTAGGTGGTGTCCTCCATTGCCAGAACTGACTGAGGCAACGTCGAAGGGGAAGTAGGGCGAGTGACCACAGCAGGGAGAAGAGAGGGGTAAAGAATTAATGAGCCACCAGGGCGCCCTTATGAAGAGGATCGCCTAGGGCCAGAGACAATTGTATCGAAGTCTCTAGTCGAACATCTCCCGAGACAATTAGGACAATAGTGGCCTGTCGATGTTTTGGGAAGGCATCAATAACAGTTAAGAGCCATATCAGGGACGATGCGTGTGGCCTCCCGGTGCCTTTGCGCATTTTGGGAACGGAACTGGTCCGTCTTTGGAGCCCATCAGGGCGCTGCAGGCTTTTGTTCAAAATCAAATCTATGATGAAGAATAAGTTTACAGAGAGGCGACCAGAACAGGAATATAGAAGGAGACAAGCTTGAGACGTTCGTCTGATGAGAAATTGAGAATTATCAGCTTATTGTTGTTGCTGATCACAAGGTAATGCACTTTTTGATGCCGTTATTGTCTTTTGCCCGATGGGATCGAGCCACCATCTGACCCTGGGTCATCTTGAAGACTTAAACAATTGCCGATTCAATATACCGTCAATGGATGCTTCCGTGGAATTGATCAGGAGAAAGGCCATATGAACCGCCACTTTTGGCCTTGGTTCTCATCAAAAGGAGCATTCAATACAAAAATACATACACCTTTCGGCTGGTTACAAAGCCGCCGAACAATCCCGACTTGCTGCTATTCTCTCTAAGCGGCCAAGGTTCTTTCTCATCTGTGCTCATTGAAGGAGCATTTTGGCAAGACTGATAAAAAAAATACCCTTTAAGTATTTGTCTGTCACGCTTTGGTTGTGACTCAGTGATTGGATCTCGGTGTTTCCACTGGGTGTCGGGCGGCCCACCTCTAACTTCGCCACGATAAGTTGAATAAGTATTGAGCGCTTGAGCTTGCACCATGCCATGCGACCCCGAGGTGCGATGAATCCAAACATTGCGGCTAGTCCTACGAAAACATAGCGCGTGGACCGCTCCGGTTCTACTTGTGACGCTGGGTCAGACCCTCTATCCTACGGTCATGGAGGCACTCTATACACCTATTCTTAACCATTTCCTCGCAGGCTACCTATGTTCTTGGATTAATTTTCATGACTTCCGTGGACTTCGGATCTTGAGGGCTCCTCAACATCCGACTCATCGTAACAACCTCGCTGTATAATTGAGTGCTGGCACTCATTGCGAATGTTGTTCACTGAATGCACTTCGCGGATATAGGTGGATCATGAATACATGATACTTAGGCTTTTCTACTGCTACATATTCTCTCAGACTGTCGCCATTCTGATCAATGGAATCAACTGCTTATGAGTTCAAACTCCCAAGTTAGATGTCTGCTGACCGTTAGATATGACGGCGGGATGTCGAGGAATGGCGTATTCTAGACCCCAGATGACGAATTTCGCCCTACTCAAATTTCTACTTGAGGGCCCTTCGACAAACTAAAGCTTGCCATTTCACCAGTTCCAACTGCCTCCTCATCGTGTATTCCGAAGAATGTCTACCACTACCACGACACTGGAAATAAACGCACCCGTAACTGTGAAGCTTCGTTCCCCTGAGGAGGTAGACAAAAAGGAAGAGGAACCATATCGCTATGCACATCTTCTTCCACACTTCTCTCACGACCATTACCTCCCACTCACTCCGTTCGAACACGTCGACCCTGGTCACCGCGCCTTGAGCCACCCGAATCCTCGATCGTTCCTCGACAATGCGACTGTTGTAGAATTGACTCCCAATCTTGGCAACGAGGTGCATGGTGTAAACCTTGCAGAATTGGCTAACGAGGGTCGCGATCAGCTCGCTCTAGAGGTACTTGTCTGGGTTCATTCTTTCAGAGAGCCTGACTTGACGCGATCATCCTAGGTTGCCCGAAGGGGTCTGGTTGTATTCAGAGATCAACACGATTTTATTGACAGGGGACCAGAATTCTATAAAGCGTGGGGGAGGCACTTTGGACGGTGATTCTCCTGCCTATTACATACCTTGATTATCCTTATACTGACACCATTGCCACCAGGCTTCACATTCACCCGACGTCTGGCCACCCTGAAGGTCATCCAGAGATTCATTTAGTGTATAGGTGATGAACCTCGTCGATATTGATAATGAGTTCGTCACACTCATAGAACTCTCCAGAGATGCGAAATCGAGCTACAACTTCGAAATCGACCAGAGTATCACCACCACTGTTTGGCACTCTGATGTTTCCTACGAACTACAGCCACCAGGGCTCACGACGTTCTTCCTGCTTGCACAGCCTGCCACAGGTGGTGATACTCTGTTCACCTCACAAGTTTCTACTTTGAGGAAGCTATCACCGCAATTCATCGCTTTCTTGCGAACGCTGAAGGCCGTGCACTCTGGTATCGAACAGGCGGACTTTTCCCGCGCTGGTAGACGAGGTGGAATTGTTCGCCGCGAACCTGTCGAAAACATTCATCCAGTTATCAGGCGGCACCCAGTCACTGGAGAGGAAGCACTCTACGTTAACCGCCAATTCACACGTCGTATTGTTGGGTTGAAACGTGAAGAATCAGGTCGGTGCATTTCACACATTTGAAGGACAATGGGAAGAAACTCATTTTTTGTGGTAGAAAACATCTTGAGATTTTTGTACGACCATATCGACAAGAGCGCCGATAACCAAGCCCGTGTTAAGTGGCAGCCGGGGACTGTGGTTCTTTGGGACAACAGGGTCACAGCTCATGTATGTCCCCCATTTTCTTCTTCCTACGAATAGATGTCTCACTTGTGTGCTTCAAGTCTGCTATCGTTGATTACAAGGATTCTGGTGAACGACGCCACGGTGCCCGTATTACCCCCCAGGCTGAAAGACCCATCGGCGCACTAGATCTGGACCTCAGCTCTTAAAATGAAACATATGTAAAACTATTATGGCCTACTGTACCCTATACTGTATTATATCTGTTGTAAAAAAAAATCCATAGTCCTCAGCTACGTCAGATCTGTTGGAATCGGTGACAATCTTATCTCGATAACTTGAGCGAATTTGGTCAGGTCAAGGCACTGTCGATCTGATCATACAAACTTTACTCTCACCCTCCAGGCTCAGAGTTGACTTTTCGCCAGTATGGCCGAGGCCATCTACTACGTGGTGTTTTGTGCCGCCTGCATAACGGTTCTCAAAGAGGTCAACACTCTTGTGGTAGAGCCGTACATGGTACCACACCCTGACACGTCCGAAAGTCGAGAATTGACGTGGTAGCAATTTAGGACGAACCGTTTCATGTCCCACAGGCACAAGCATACTGTAATGGAGATTTTTGGACGTGGGATCCCAAAATCACAACACCCCCAGGCCTGTGAGTGTCCTGAGCACTCTGCTCATTACATCTCTCAAACATGCGTCAGATATGTCATGAGCTTGCTGCTTAAACGCGTCTTCATGTTCAAGTGCACCTTACCCATGCTCAGGCTCACAACAGTGCTGGCACTGCTGTCGCTACCCCCCACATTGTCACACCTATTGTGTTTTCATAAACGAATACTGCCCCCGAGGTCTCTCCTGTCTCCGACAATGGAAGCCATGATACTCAGTGCTTTCCCGATCGCATGGTTCTTTGCCTTTCTGTATTACACGGAAGCTCCAAGTCTTGTTTTTGTCGTGTTAACCGTAGTTGCTGCGTCACAAGATCGACATTGGCTCGCTGCTATGGTGTGTGCTTTCATGTTTGTGAAGAAGCCTTATTTATTGGTTACCTGACTTAGCTCGGCCTCATAAGTTGCACATTCCGTCAAACTAATGTGATTTGGGTCCTGTATGCATATGCATCCAGCCAACTCATGTACCTGCGATTTAGGAGAGCGGCGCCGGGTGCGGCACCTCCCAAAAAGCTCCATGATCCCCCGGCTCTCGCAGCGGGTCCAAGTAGGTTGCTGTTTAGCTTTATGTTTCCCAATGTTTCATTGTACTTTGCAGGGGACCTGGTCCGTTCTATATCGAGTGCTCCTTACGTCGTGGTTGACATACTTCCCTCTCTGATGCCATACATGCTGGTACTCGCTGCGTTCGGAATCTTTATAGTATGGAACGAGGGAATCGTTTTAGGTATCTTGCTGCAACGCGATGTACTATAGGCAGCCAGACTAACTTTCTTGTTGCAGGTGACAAGGCGAATCATGTTCCAGCCTTACATATTCCTCAGTTATACTACTTCATCGCGTTTTCCACGGCCTTTGGATGGCCAGCACTTATAAGCGGCTCTGGTGGTCCTCTCTGCCTCGCACGGGATGTGAACTATCGAATGTTTGGAAGTAAAATGTAGTTATGCCCCTTGGCTGGTCTCACGCAGCTCACATCTCTTCACAGACGGGCCTTAATTACCACGCTGGTGTCGATCGCAATGGCAATAACAGTGAAGCTCTTCACGTTAGTACTGGTAATTTTCACGGTGACATAAACTGACATTGCGTTTCAATAAAGCATCCATCACCCGTTTTTACTGGCAGACAACCGACACTACACCTTCTATTTATGGAGGAGGATCTACATGTTCCACCCTGTGATACCCTACGCGTTAATACCGATTTACATCGCTTGTGCCTGGGCATGGTTTCTGCGTGTCGGTACGTGATATTCTGCCCTGCCCACGATCAGCTGAACAAAACTTGCCTCAGGTCGCGAGCAGACCTTGCTACAGACACTCATCCTCCCTGTATTCATTATGCCCACACTGCTTCCGACACCACTGCTGGAGCCACGTTACTTCCTGATACCGTTTATGCTTCTAAGGACTCAGATATCGGATATTCCGGGGTGGGCATTGGCGTTGGAAGGTCTGTGGTATGCTGGTATCAACGCTGTGACGATGGGAGTGTTTCTGTACCTGCCGCGAGGAGAGTTACGGTTCATGTGGTAGTTTGTGCAAATAGAGACAAACGAAAGTGTCGCGTTGAACTTGGTTGAGTTTCCAAGTCACACTCAAGTCCCCAGGGTGCAAGTCTTTTTCCCTTTGACGACCATTTTCACGACACGATATCCATTACTATCCCCTAAACTCTCCCATGAACAAACCTGCACAGTCTAATGTCGGTGCTAGTCCCAGAAGCAAGCCCTCCACGAGAACCTCCATTCGGCTTTCCTTGGGTCTAGCTAGCAAAGCCTTTTCCGATGTGATAAACAAGGACAGCAGCAAAGACGCCGATAAAACCACAAGGAAGGCGAAAGAGGCCACCTCTCGTCGTCTCAGCAGCATCGCACTCAGACCAACCGCTCCACGAGCTTCAATGGGCGACGTCAAACTTCCATCTCAGGTCATCAAGCGCGTTGCGACGCCAGAATCCAAGACAGTTACTCGCCGGCGAGTTTCTGCTGGGCTGGGCCGAGCTTCAATGGACGAGCAACTGTCCAAACCTGCGGAAACAACGTTGGCCCGTGCTACTACTCTTCGTCCGAGGACGGCGGCTTCAGCACTCCCGAAATACCGCCCCAAGTCTACATTGATAGAATCTACCAAATCCCCGTCGCCTTCCACGGGCACGCGACGGCCCTTTAGCAGCTCTGAGGACGAGAAGGAGGACCGGTCAACACCGAAGAGCTCCCTGTTCTCCGCAGACAAGGTCTCTCGCCCGATTAGCCCCCTTCCTCAAAGAGCGGCACTGAAGTCCAACACGCGGACAGTGAATGCCACTCCACCACCAACAACACCATCCAAACTCCCGACCACGCCTAGCAGATCATCTGCACGTCCCACAAAATTTGCCAAGGTTGTTACAGCTGTGACTACCGCAGCGTCCGCCATCCCCCGCCCAAGTTCTTCTACATCTTCTTCAAGCTCGCCTACCAGAACCCCAAAGACCCCCAATTTAAGGAACATCACCACACGGCGTTCCAGAGCTACTCCATCTCCTCATCTCTCCACCAATGAGTCACCCCTTTCCCGTCATTCACGTACCGCTTCGAAAGGTGAATCACCCACTCCTGGTACTGGTGCCGTCGGAAATATGTCACATATTTCCGAAGGTGATAGTGAGGACAGTGAAATAGAAGATGTAGCCCTGCTCCTCGCACCAGCCACTGCGTTGTCAGCTCCAACACCGGCAATGCCTCGGATACAAACAATCCGTACGCGCAAGCGCCTTCCGCCTCAAACACCTACACGAACCAACTTGCTCCCCACTCGCGCAAATATGTCATACATGTCACCGCTTCCACCAGATGCAGATGCATCGTCATCATCATTGCGACCACCTCAACAAGGAGAGAAGCACACGCGAGGTTCCATCTTGTCGTGGGAGCAACTTGCCACAGAGGCGTCAAGGACCCTGGGAGAAGACGAAATAGATAGTATGTTGTCAGACTTCCCTGCACCATTTCATCCAGGCGCTGTATCACCGACCCCCAGCCATGCCCAGCTTGACATCCCGGAGAGCCCATGTCTGAGTGCGATGAGCTCACCTGGTGGGTATGGATCCATATCACAGGTGCTACTACCGGACATGACGCCCTCTCCCGCTATCCACCATCAACAATCAGCTCGATACGATTTATCCTCCAAAGTACCTGCTGTCGATGCTGCTATAGTGACTCTCCTACGTCTGCAACTCGCAGCAGCAGAGAACACAGGGAAGGAACGTCTAGCACAGATGCAGGCTATGGAAGAGGAAATCCATAACTTGAAGCAGTCTCGGGGTCGGGAAACGCTGCACCTCACGGAGCAAGTCGGTATTCTGGAGGAGCAATTGAAAGGGAGCTTAGAGGTGCGAGAACGCGCAGACGAAGAGCGTGCGGTTTATACAAGGGGCTTAGAGGAGCTACTGCAACGAGAACAGGCTGTGCGAGATCAAGCGGTGGAAGCTGCTGTTGTCAGAGGACAAGACATTGCACGTGCCGCCTACGATGCAGCGTTCAAGTCTCAGCACGACTCGGTCCTGCTGGGGTGTTCCGCGCGTATTGCTGCTTCGGAATGGGCGTCTGTTCGTAGACTTGCAGAAATGGAGTTAGACGCAGTCCAAGGAGAGAGGGAGGTATTATCGCTCCTTTTGGTAGAGATGGCTGAGTTATCCCAATCTATCTTGTAGTTGCTGGTGCGCAACTCAGTTCGTTCCTCCATGAAATTGTCCTGACATCTTCATAGCATTCATCTCACGATTTTTTTCCACGTCCCTCATGATCACGATCCTGTATTTTAGTGTTCTTATTTATCCCAGTGCCACGAACTTGGACATTCTTGCACTTGTGTCTTATACAGTTCTGTTAGGATGAAATACACTATGTTGTACACAACATCCAAAATAAGATGACACATACAGAGTACGACAAGAAATAGATAGTGTTAGTACATTTCCTGAGCTTCAATGCACGCATCCAACAGACATGCATAATTGTCCTCAGGGGTCACTTGGCTAAGCCTGTCAATGACGGCTTTGGCGATCACCTCACCGCTAGGGAAATGGTCAGCACACGCCCAAAGTTGCAAGAACTGGCCATAACTCACTCGATTGCGCCATATGCCACTTCAACCTCAACCTCCAACGTATTTATAGTCACAGGCCAATAGCTGAAGGTATTGTCACCAAAGACAAACGAAATGAACGCTTTTGCTTTCACAGAAGGGAATACGACCATGACTTTGGCTTTGAAACCTGACGACACCGTCTCCGTATGCAAGTCCTTAATGGTCTGGATGGTGACGGGGAACTTAATGAGAAGAAGTTTTAATTGCGCCCGGAGCTGGGCACACGCAGACCAGTAATCGCTCAGTCGGTGAATGATCTACAAGGTTCGTTGGACTCCATCCACTGAGACAAAAAAAACAGGCACACCTGACGCGTTGTGCGCTTCTCTCCGTGTACGATCTGCTCCTTGGCCTTGCGGAGAAGCAAATCGCTAAGACCCGGGAAATTATCCTTAGCTCTCGTCCTCGTCATATCCATTCTGACCACATCCACTCGTGAGATCACTGGGACATAATTCTTGCAGGGGATGGTCACTCGGAACTGGGATGCGTAAACGTATTCAAACTCTTCGGCATTGACCTTTGTCACGCGGAACATGTGAAGGTCTTCCAAGGATTCAAGTTCGGCTAATTAGAACCTTCAGAGACTTACTCTCCTTGATACAATGAATGGAGGTACCTTTAAGTTTAAATACCTCTGCTCGAGTTCCGTTCGTCTGGATATGCAATATGCGTTGAGCATCATCGATTGCAGCCTTAGTTTCTTGTTTCTCGGTATTAGCTTCCTTCAGCCGTTCTTGTAGTGAGAGAAGCTTGGCTTTGCTTTCAGCGACCTCGGCTCGCAGGGCTTCCACCTCGATGCTGAAGTGAACAAGGGTTCGTTACATTGCGCAGCATGCACCAAAGGGGACTTACTTCTGCTCGGCTATAGAAGCTTTCAGTTCATTGAGATACTCCTGGTCGCAGGCTTCTATCTCCGTAACTTCAGCAGTTTCTTTCTCAAGTTCCTTCATGATGTCTTCATATTCCTGCTGCAAAGCTGGAATCAGATCACCAGCTGAGGCGCTGATTATCTCTAGAGCTTTGGCGTCCTGTTGAAAAAGGTGAGCTTGCACTCAAGGACTGGGATATGACTGGACGGACCGTTTCAAGAGAATGGAAGGTCTGGTCAGCGGTGATGCGGAGACCTTCCAACCACTGTAGTTTCCAATCATACCAGTCTGATTTAGCCAGGGCCCGAGTATTGGTTCGAATCAACTGCAGTTGATGCTAAGAGCGAAGAAGTTATTTCAGTCGTCGTAACTTTAATCGAAAGGCTTACAAGTAGCTCGGCTTGGCCCTCTTCGTCCGCTCTAGAATATTCGGTAAATAATTCGGGAGTAATCTTTGCAGCCTCATCCTCTGCCTGAATGAAGTCTGCCTTGCTCTTCTCAATCCAAGCTTCCAAGTCCTTTGAGACGCGCGAGAAAAGAGCCAGCTGGGGGAGGTCCATTCCCATTGCCAAGACATATTCTGCCAGAGAAATTTCTTCAGGTTCTCGTGGTTGAGGAACGCTCTGTTGCGCAGGGTGTGTGGATCGTCGAGGGGCAGTTAAGTCGTCCATAAACTTGATACCCGTCATTGCGAAGAATTCCTTGATTGATATCGGAGACTGTTCATGCAGACGCCGCAGACATCAGTAATTTGGAGTCGAAAAAGCAAGAAGGTTGCGTACATCGTTGATCTCGTTGTAATCATTATCCTCGACCCCGTTCCTCCACTGTTCTGTAGCATCTATCTCTATGTTATCGTCAGATTGCTCCACCTCATTTGAACCGACTAGTGCAGATACATCTGCTATGGGTGGTTGGGAAGGGGCCGCCGTCGGCTCAGACCGAGGAGAAGCAGGTGCAGGGGACCCTCTAGTAATAGCTGACGAAGCTGTTGCCTGACGAACGACCTCTCGATCACAGTGATCCTCCTCCTTCTCCTCATCGACCTGGTTTTTATCGAAGCGCTGCCAGGCATCCGCGGATCCTGAACCCATGCTGGCACGCCCAAGTCCCAAACCAGCGGCCTTTTTCTTCGGAGAAGTAGGCGCAGCGGGCGTCTTATCCTCATGGGGTTCTGACCCTAGAGCTGTACCCAGGCTCTTTCTCCTCGCAAAGTAACCAGACGGCCGCCTAATCGACGACGATGGCCGTTGAGAGGACGGTGCAGCCGGGGCCTGAAAAGGTGCCTTTTTACTGGGCGACAGCTGTCTAGGTTGAGGTTTGGATGACGGAACAGAGACGGATTCAGCTTCCCACTTTCCAGCGAGGGAAGCTCGTTTAGCAGAGCTGGGTTTGTCCATTTCATGATCATATCCATCATCGGTTGAAGGACGAGGCCGCTTTCCCGGAGATGGACGTGCTACAGGCGGAGCAAAGGCAGCGGAAAACCCTGTACGAGCTGCGGGTTGTTTTGCCTTCGCGGGGGAAAGTGGCGCAGGAGTTGCCTTCGGCTTGGTCGGTGATGTCGGGGGCGGCAGGGGCGTGAAGACTGGCAGTGCGGATTGATGTCGTGATGGACCTGCCGCTGCCGACGGGGCTGAAGGAGGGGGTTGGAAGACTGTGAATGCTGGTGCTTTCGGCGGAGGCGGTAGGACGGACTGCTCCGGTTCTGGATCCTGTAGGCGTCGAGCCAGAGAATGTCGCGGGGTCGACTGCATGGGAACATCAATTGCACCGTAGACTTCTGACTCGTCCATAGCCGACCCAATACTTAGCCGACCATAGACTGCGCTTAGATTCATGGTCTGATCTCGTTGTTCCTCGAAACTGCCTTCTGTAGAAAAACTGTCGTTGTCGATTGATTCTGCAGAGGCAGGGGTATGCATAGCTAGAACAGAGGGAAGAGATGCACGAGCGCGCATTAAACGCTGGACTGCATCGTCAAGGTCCATTTCATCACCCTCGTAGGGTACATTTCCATGATCTGCATCGTCCGAAGACGGTTCTGGGTCAATTGGTGTATCTCCGGAATGAGTTGCCTGCCTCAACGCGTGCCAAAGTTCATCCTGTTCCGCCGGCGGTCGTTTGGATCTTCTCAGTGGCATTGTGAAGTCCATTGGTTCTGAGAGATCAGGATCATCCGAAAGTGCCTGTGAATCAGCCTCTTCGTAGGATTCAGACTGCTCCAGGTCATCGGAAGGCAATGGGTCGCGTTCTTGCTCTTCTTGAGGAAGCTGAGCAAGAGGTGGGCGTTGGCCCATCGACAGTGATCGCTTGCGTATCAACTCCCCGCGAACAACCTCAGTTATTTCCATGCCATTGTCGTCATCGTCATTGAAGTCGAGTTCCTCATCTGCAATCATGGAGTCGTCGGGGGAAAAAAAGACCTGGGGGCCGATGGATGTCAGGTCCATATCCTCGCCGAGTGAGTATCGCACTGAGCTTCGGGGACGACTCCCAGAAGCAGCACCTGGATAATCATTTTCGTTGGTAGGAGGGCGCAACACCTGCTGAGGAGGTTCAGATGCAGGAGGTGGTTGGACGTTATTCGAGTCGTTTTCCTTGTCCTTTTTCAAGTTTTCGATAAGACGGACATGGACATTCTCAGCAAAGCTGACGCGTCGTCCGCCAAAGGACTTTCTGGTAGTATTATCGTGTATCCTAGTTTGGAAGTCCCTAGTGAAGTCCATGGACTGGTTGGTAGTGTCGTCAAGAGAGGAAGGTAGATAGGCAGGCTGTGAGCTGGACTGTGATTCCGGGGTATCATTGTCGTTGTGTAGGATGTTTGTGAAGGTCTTGAGTATACTCTTTCGAGGAACCTGGCTATGATTTAATTGATGTAGATGGGGTGAATATTTGGACATACCAGTGACCGCCGTGCTTTGGCAAAGGGGCTGAGGCGATCTCCGGGAACAATACTATGTGGACGTCGTTTGGATCTGGGAAGAACAGTGGGCTTGTTCTGGCTGGCAACGGCGATGGACTTGCGTCTCTTGGGGGAGTCTTTGCTGACTGCCATGGGAGTTTGTTGAAGTCGAATGTGTGACCAAACAAACACGACGCGCTTCCAAACGCGATCACATGATCACTGATAACCCTCTCCAGAAACATGGCTGAGCGTAACATACGACAGCTGGATGCATCAGACTGTAAGTTTATTACTACATACTAGTAGTGTTCATGATCGCAGCCTCTATGCAATTAACTGGGTCTTTAATTTAAATACAAAAGTGCTCGTCACATGATCATTTGCAACTTGAAAGACCACCACCGTCATGGCATCGAAACCTGTAGCTGCTACTCGGGCGTCATCGCGTACAAAACCAGCTCCAGACCCAGTACCTCCCACAACGCGAACAACAAGGGCAAGAACGGCCACATCCAAGGCTGCTTCACCTGTTGTGACTACAACAACTGCAGTAAAGAAGCCTGCAGTCCGCAAGCCTCTCGTTAATAGAGATAACTCTGTCGAGGGTGATATCAAGGTCGCTCCCAAAACCGCAGTTCGAAAAACTGCTACGAAACAGGCTAATGGTATCGCGCCAGATGCAGACCGTGAGCCAATCATGGTGAGTACGCTGATATATCTCATCACTCTGCTCCTAACGATCTCCAAGGCATATCTCCGCATCCGCCCGCGTTTAGGAGACGATGAGGCGATTGTACAACCTTACCTGGCACCCCTCAACGCCACAACCGTACGCATGGTGGACCCGAACGACCAACAAAATAAAGCAGCGCGCTATCGTCCTTCAACCCTTCCTTCGTCCACATACACGTTCTCAAATGTGTTTCCACCTGAAACTTTGCAATCCGACTTCTTTGCAAAGACCACCCTTCCCTTGGTACGGGATCTACTTCAAGGCCAGAATGGTCTTCTATTCACGTATGGAGTCACCAACTCCGGTAAAACCTACACAGTGCAGGGCGGTACAAGCGCAGGAAGTGCGGGCATCCTGCCCAGAACTCTCGATGTTCTTTTCAATAGCATCGAAGGCCTGCACGGTGATGGCAAAGTAAGTGTGTTCTCTGCTTGGAGACGAGCGCCTAACCAAGGTTCCCTTCAGTTCAAACCTGTCCGTCTGCAGGGCGTAGAACTAGCTGATGCTAGCGACTCGAAGCCACCGCAAGTTACACCGGAGCCTGCTCTAGCGGAAGTCCTCGGCCAGCATTTGGATATCTCGAATGATACCGATACCGACCCGACTGTTCTCAAAGTCGATCGGAACCACGAATACACAGTATGGCTCTCTTACGCGGAAATATACAATGAGAAGATCTACGATCTTCTTGAATCCGTCAAGGACGATTCGGAAACGACAAATGGCGCGAGTGGACCTTCTCGGGCAACAACTGCGAAAAATTTGGTTTTGAAGCGTGGCGCACTCTCTCTGAAACCGTCTCCTACCTCGGATAATGGAGACTCGGCTAGCACTGGCAAATATATTGCGGGGCTGCGACAGTTTCGTGTACAAAGTGCATTGCAAGCTAAAGCACTAGTAAAACTGGGACAGCTTCATCGACGCGTCTTTGGCACGCTGGCGAACAGCGAAAGTAGTCGAAGCCATGGCATGGTCTTCATCAAAGTCGTGAAAGGCCACAGAGGTGACCGAGATGTGAGCTTATCCTTCTTTTTCGTCCTTGGCTCCCCTTCATTTTCTTTTTCAGGATCCAAATGCGCTCCAGATATCCCGCCTGACACTCGTCGACCTTGCTGGCTCTGAGCGGACGAAGCATACGCACACAACCGGTGACCGCCTTCGTGAAGCAGGTAACATAAACAAGAGCCTCATGGTCCTCGGGCAATGTATGGAGGTCATGCGTTCCAACCAACGAAAGCTCGCCATGAGTCTTGCTCAAGAAGGTTCTGGCAAAGACGGTAGAATGGATACACGAGATGTGAAAAAAACACTTGCGGTCGTCCCGTTCCGGCACAGTAAGCTCACGGAGGCGCTGATGGATTACTTCATTGGCGACGGAAAGGCGGTTTGTTCAAATCCTTCTTGCATCATATTTCGTTGTTGACACATCATTAAATCAGGTTATGATCGTCAATGTGAACCCTTTCGACACTGGATACGAAGAAAACTCGCATGTCATGCGCTTTGCGGCTCTTGCGAGAGAAGTTTATGTGACTCCAGCGCCAGCACCAGTGCACCAAATGAGGGGTCCCGGGAAAACACACGGGGCGACCATCAAGCAGGTGGGCCCAATGACTTTGAAGGACCCTGAAATTGTACCCTTGAATACCCACCGTCGCAAAGTTACTCTTTCGATGGGCGGTCGAGGTACTGGCAGGAAGCCCAGTGAAGCCATACTAGAGGTCCTCGAAGGTGAACCAAACCCTTTGTACCGGAAGATACATATTGATCGATGCGATATAGAGGACGAACCAAAGGAAGATGAAAGCGACGATGAAGAACCCATAAATCCCCTCGTCGACGCGCTTTTTGACCAAGTCGAAGAACTTCGTATGCAGGTTCGTTGTAACAAAGCTGTTCATAGTATCGTCATAGTCATTCAAGATAAAACTAGCTATTCGAGTCTGAGATGAGGTGTGCTGTGATCGAAGCCGAGACGAGAGAGGAAGTGATGCGTGAGATGGAGGAGCGTATGAGGAACATGGAGGAAATTTATTCGCGGCGACTGGAAAAAGAGGTGAGCTACATCGAAATTGAATTGACCAACTTTTAATGACTCTCAATAAGCTTGAACAAAATGAGCTCAAAACCGACGCCAAGATAGACATGCTTCATCAGTCTGGGCTCTTCGGCAGTCCCATGAAGCAGAGGCAGGTTTTACGCCCTCCTAGTGATCTTTCTGAGGAGGAGGGTGACGTCGGACAAAGTCTCGTGGGTTGTTCTATTGTCCCTTGGCGTTCTGTAACCAATGCAAGCTTGTCATTCAGATAGACTACCGCGAAGACGAGGAATCAGGAGAGGATTTCGGGCTTAGTGAGGGCGAATCTTCAGAACGAAGCAGGAGGTCTCAATCCACGTCACCACTTGCCAACAAAGGAAAAGGCAATGCTCGCAGTGCGCTCGGCCCTCAACCGAAGGTGATTCGAGAAGTGCGGAAGTTCTTTCCCGACCAACCGCTGCCCCCGGATAGCGAGGATGCAGAGCTGACAGAAACTGAAGCTGCGGACGATGAAAGCGTCGCAGCATCTGGCACGATCGACAGTGAAGTGGACGAGGACGATGAGGACGATTACAGCGAGAACGGCGATGCAGATGAAGACGAATATACCCCTCCGACGTCCACCTCAGCCCACAGTAAGACATCAAAGGTTACGGCCACCACGCAACATGTTCACGGCCCATCATCGCCTGTTTCGACTACCAAAGCTAGTCGCAGTCGTGTGTCTAAGCTTGCGCACGTTATGCACGAGTTATCGCTTGATGGTCCAGATGATTCTATGGTCATCCTTCCCGCCAAGAAACACAGGGCTCGTCAGGCTTCCTCAAACTTCGATGACGAGGAGGAGGAGGAGGACTCCGACGATGAACAGTTCGAGGCCCCCATTGCGAAGAAGAAAAAGAGGTACGTGTCCAGTCTTTCGTGTGTGACATATGGTGAGATACTGGCGTAGGCAATTGGGAAGAAAGCAGATCATGACAGAGGACGATATTGAAAAAACAACATCAGCAGTCGAGAGGAATGCCGCGAAAGTTGTCGGGACGAAGAACATCAGGAGGTTGACGGGCCATGGGAGATAGTTCAATTTAAATAACTGAATGGACCACGACCAGTACTATGCCATTTGCCCCCGTACTATGACTTTCTCCCTTCCTGCTGTACGACAGGCACATACTCAATCCTTCAAAGATACTATTAATGTTGATAGGACACGTAAATATATACATGGCATTGTACAAATATTGTGATGATTATGACAGATAGCAAAAAAGTAAGGGAGCAGCGAATCTGCTGAAGATGGATGTGAATCGACCAAAATTAGTTATAGTTAGTGTACAAGTATAAATCCGTCCAAGAGATGTGAGAAAAGTTTGATACAAATAGGTGCCTTGAGAACACTGTTTGGGGGTGACTAGTTGGTTGCCTGGGATCGCATTGCACGTTTTGCTACCTCCAGTCCCTCCCGGACGGCCCTCTCAAATTCAGGCTATCAAATGAATGAATGAGTCAAGTAAACCAGGTGACTGATAACAAAAAAACGTACGATGAGGTGCATGAGACGCCACACGCGCCGGCGATGGCATTCATCAGATGTAAGCTCGCTGTCTGGTACAGGCGGAGGAGGTGCGGGGTTCACTGAAAGAAGGGGAGTATGTATAGTTGGCGGGCGTGGGGTGATGAGAGAGATGGAGCCAATAGCAGTAATAGGTATCGTCTAGAAGAAACTTGAGTTTAGTGGATAATGAATGTGGCGGATGGAAAGGACTCACGGGCAACTGGTAAAAAAATCCAGGTGGTGGAACAATGAGGGGAGTGAAAGACTCATCAAAAACAGTGGTCTGTTCAGAAATAGTTGAGCAAAGGGAGATAAGAGAGAGGGAAGAAGGTACTTGATAGCGTGATAGGATATTTGTGCGAGGGTCGATACGCATGCACCAGTAAGTGTGACGGTGACGGGTGGTGCGATTGCGATAGGAGGGAAGGTGATGAGAGGGCGTGGTAGTAACAGCCTCATTGTAAGATGGTAATGGGTCAGAGGGGGGGCCAGGGTATGGGGGAGGGGGTTCGTCGGTAGAGGAATCGGCGGGAGGGACCTGGCAGTCGCTGGAAGAGGCTTGGTTAAGAGAATTCATGCGGGCTGAGGGCGTTGGACGTTGAAAAAAAAACGCTCGACTGCAGCTTTTAAGGTCCCCGCGAGCTTCTAAAGTAACGGAGTCACATACCCTATTCCAAACAAGCACCACTTCTAAACACAAAATCGCCTCTCCGAATAAACCCAACCACCGCGGTGATTTGCCTCCGTTGCCCCACGATCGAGATCGACATACTAGTCGACGGACGCAAAATCGTCGGCCCTCACATGAGGGAAATTTCGGGGCTGCTTGAAAAGAGATACGCTGGGGGATGTCATTTCCCAGGCTAACAGAGGTACACAGGGAACGTGCTCATGACTCTGGTGATCACGTCGGTCTGAGCGACGCCATCGTCCGCAGGTGCAACTCGGTGGCGAGTAAGACGGGTTCCGCAAGCCACAGGAAAATCAAATCCAGTCGGCCGCTACTTCCATTCTCGCCTGCCCACCTCATCTTGGGGATGTGCAGCTGCTCTGGCTTTCCGGGTCGACTGTTCCAGTGTGGTGTCGTGACCATTATGGTCCCTCCGATATCTCCCACACCACACTAATCACCTCCATACTGCTTCAGCGCACTCGTAGAGTGTTGGGTTATTCTCTACCTTGCAACAGCCTCTGATATGTTCCTTGTAGACGCTGCATTGGGCTGGCTTGAATCATGTTTGATCATGGTCTCATCTCGGAGTCGGACAAAATCTTGCGTCCCCGAATACCACCAGATTTCGTGTATAGCGCCTTGGTTCAGCCGATGTGCATATTTTGCACCCCCTCCCGTCATTCCGCGCTCTTGATGTCCATATATGGGTATCCTATGTCACAGTGCACGTGATCGCGTGCGGGACCGATGTTGCGTGAGTCAAGCCTGCCTCCCTTATCGTCACCATCGCTAACCCCCAAATAATCAGCGCGTATGTTCCTTCCGAAACCGTGGTATAAGCATGGTTAAGCCAGGCAGCTTCAACATGGAAGAAAAATCCCATACCCTCAACTTCATGCCCCACTCCCAAGAAGATAGTCAAGGTTGAAGCAGAGCATCAAGCGCTACACAAAACTCAAGCGACCTCGAGTTCAAGACCATAAATGGGAAGAAGCTAGTGCAGTCTCAAATGGCCTAATATACAACTGGTCAATAACGCAAACTACGCAACGAGTAAAGTGAACGCACATCATCCAATGCTACACTGTCTGGCGTCTGCTCTATCTTGAAATCCCTTTGCCGACCGTGTCTCGATTGAGCGAATGGTGCTGGGATGTGGTGTGCAAGCTGGTAAATTATTTCTTGAGCAGCGGGCGGAAGTCCTGCTACCTGCTTTCTCGAAACGAGGCTGCCTCGTATTGTAACGTTTGCAGTGGCCCTCGCAGTCAACAGCAACACTTCAAGTACGCCGTCCAATTGGCCGAAGTAACAGTCAAGAAGGCGTCATCAACGAAAACTTGTTTTGAGCGCCACCTCTTGAATCTTAATTTTCTCTGGTGAGTTTTGCTGCGAATAAATCGTTTTTGCTGAAGGAACCCGCGCCACCGAGTTGTCGCAACAATGTCTGCAGACGATGTCCTTCGTGGGGCGGATTCTGTCACCCTTGCCATAAAATGTCAGTGCGCTCTCTCTGCGTAGCTCCTAACACCCATATCAACAGGACAACACTGGAAGGTTACAGCACGCTGAGAGTTCTCCCTCCCGCGCTTGCCCTTTCTCCCTCAGCAATGTTGAAGTAAGTTCGCCATACCCTTGGTGGTTTCTGCTATACGAATATTCTCCTCTAACCTCGGGGGACGATGTCGATGGATTGTGCCATGAGAGGGTGCGAGCGAGAATAAAGCGATCGTTTCACTTTAGCACGCTCGACGAGGAAAGCGTACGGGAGCGAATGTGCAGGAAGGTATCATGAAATAATGAGCCGACAATATACGCCAGATGTGGCCAGAGCTGTCGATAGTGGGTGTGAGGCACAAGTCGGTGCAAGAGGAAAGAAGACGAGTGCGGTGGCCATAAACAAACGTCAGGGCCACAAATTCCCAAGACTCCATTCCACATGTGCAGATTGCCAAACAACACCAGAACAATTCGACTCGACTTGGCCTTGCCTATAAATTCCTATCCTTCAAATGGATGAATTTTAAATAATGCGCCCCCTCCGTGAGTCTATCCTTATGCTCTGCCCGCACTTTTCGGCACGAACCCACGTCCAACTCTCATCTTTTAAACTCTTTTATTCATTATCCGTTCAGTTTTTGACGGATTTTAACTCGTCCATTCAAGGGTAATTGACGGCTTTGAGCTTTATAGCTTTAAAGCACCGCCCATACTTCCCAGTTTCATAATTTCCTCCTCAATTCCCACCTCCCCGCAATATTTGGGTTCCCCCGTGCTCATCCAAACTTACTCCAGGTCATAGTAGAAGGGGACTCAGCTGACATTCCTCTCAACCTCATCGACTCAAGTTGATTACTCAACTCAGATTCCTCAATCCCCACTGTTTGGAGTTCTGCTGCTCAGCTACAAGCAATATCTGTTGGATTGGGCGCCAGTGCCGCGAACAATGGCCGTGAAGACCCTCAGGCTAGGAAGTTTTCCTGCCCCAATATTTTTCTATCTCACCAGCACTTGTGGTAGAAAATTCGCCCCTGGAGGAAGCTCCTTTGCCAAAACCTCGAAATTCGCCTCGCACGTGCACCCACTACACACTCATTCTCTTCTTGTGTATGCAGCACTCCCAGTTTCATACAAAACGACTGCAATTTCGGCCTACTTGAAGCCTCGCTGGAAATATTCATTTTTGCATAACTTCAGTAACCGGTGTCCCAAGTCGTAACAGGCTCCTAGCCCCGAATTTCATCTTTTAGTTTGATCTCTCCCCAGAAACCCAGGACGGTGGCACGTATACGCGTAGGCCACCGCGTTCAAGGTTTGAGACAAGAGCGATTGAGAGCACCACTGCAACAATTCCAATATCCGAGCATTTTATATCTAAACGAAGGAAGTGTGTAGCAACGTCGCGATGATGATCGCGAGCGTGTAGTTCATTGCAATTGGCGCTGTACTTTAAAATTATGCATGTCCCCTACCTTGTGACACGAACGATACTTGAGCTTGCCCAGGTATTTGGTCAAATACTTACCGCTTGCGACATATGTCCTTGGTCCAAACCTATTCACAAGTGACTAGTGTGAACTATTATATTCCTGTACCACCTAAAATTAGATTTCCGCCCATCCGCCATCACCTTCTTCTACACTCAAGAAGGCCAAGCAAAATACAATAACACTGGCCCCTAATCGCATTCCCAGCCCGCGATAAAGCTGGCCGATACCAGTGTGCCTAAACCAGCTCTCATTCTCACCAGTATTTTCCACATCCCCTGATACAGCACGCTCCTTACCCTTCAGGCTTGCCTGGCTGCCTCTTCGCTTCCTCGTTCGCTTGATTGGCAGATCAGACCGCTCTTCCGTCAGAATGTGCCAGAATGCATCCACGATTCCGTTGTAGGGTGCGGGGCGTAGCTCCACGCAGCCCTTCAGGGGCTTAGCTGTGCCTCGCACCTGCACCTGTAATCTTCTTCGGATAGTTTCGAACGGAAGGCTGATGAGCAGTCCGAGGCAGCTTCCTCCAAGCTCCATGAAACCCCAAGCCCCAGGGTTCGTCTCTTCTGATATCTGGATACCAAGACGCCCTGCGAGCATGGCCGGGAATGCAAGAGACACAATGGGGCGCAGGGCATTGTCGATGATTGCGGGGATGAAGAGGTGAGGGTGGAAGTATATGCCTTTCAGGCCACCCTCGTCACGTAATATTTGCGAGAGCGCATCTAACGGTCCTGTGTACGCTCGGTGACGTGATGCATATGATTGAACAATGAGGCGTGTTCGAATGAGATCCAGTGGTGATAGGAGAAAGCCGGTGATGAGATGGGATGCAACAGGAAGAATGAGAGGTGGTTGGTGGAAAGGAGACATTGATGGGAAGAAGAGAGATTGTAGAAAATTATGAAGGACAGGCTGCACGGTCGAGGAGAGGATCTCCGTGACGCATGATGTTAATAGACCTGACGATACACCATCTTCATCAGTCTCCCCAGGAAGTTCATTAAAAATATTTGAATACCTTTCCATAGTGCCATGTAGCCCTCACCGCGGAAACGACCTATTCGCTTCATCATATCCCATACACCATTGGCGCTTCCGACTGGAATGATGAACTCTGGTCGCGTACCCTCTTCCAAAACAGACCTGCGTATGACGTAGCCTTGTTCATCGGTGGGTCGTGGAGCAGAGTGGGGGGCGGCTTGCGGGTCAGTGAAATATGAATCATCGTTTGATGAGTCACTGAGCTAAAGCCTGCTCAGTCAAGATCAAGGTGTACGATATCAAGCCATACCGCATCATCGTTGTCGTCAAGGATTTCCGGCTCCTCTGGTTCTCCGGCATCTCTGGGAACCCATTGCACTTGTAGAAGTAGCTTTCCGACCTCCCAAGGCATTGCAATTGCGGTACTTGAATACTGGAGCACTGCGGACGCAACCAGTGCTTTCAATAAGTTGGCGACATTGATGCCAGTGGGTTCGAGGTCTAACGACGGCGGAAGATCAAAAATTGAATTATGTGACAGCCTGCTGGACCATTGGTAGGAAGGACCAGAGGAACTAGGGCCTGGAGCAGCAGCTGGTTGAGGAACGGCAGGGGGGATAAAGGCCCAAGCGGATGATGAATCGATGTAGAGGTCGCGCAGGGACGGTGGCGCGCTCATACTTTGACCGGATTGCGCACTGTGGCGATGGCTAGATTCGGACTGTCGTTCAGTGCGCTGCAAACCCTCGCGGACGAGTTGTTACTGCAGTTGCAAGGGTGGCGTCGGATTTAATCACGTGATTTTCCGGAGATGCTCGAGCCAAGCATGCACAAACGACGCGTGTGCCTGTCCTAACGCGACTCGGATCAACCAAGTGTCAAGCAGGGT
The DNA here is from genome assembly GCA_018856295.1 of Blastosporella zonata. NCBI lineage: Eukaryota > Fungi > Basidiomycota > Agaricomycetes > Agaricales > Lyophyllaceae > Blastosporella > Blastosporella zonata. The sequence goes on along the minus strand of JAFLHD010000002.1, from coordinate 230,024 downwards.
CGTTGAGCAGTGTTGAGCCCCCGAATGCTGTGAAAATCCTTTCTTTATAGACCAAAGAATGTTTCCGATAGGGCCTGGACCAAATATAGTTCTCGAGCTATTAATATGTGTCATCAGCAATATGAGACAAAATATTCGACCGGTTTCAGCCAGAAAAGGGAAACCTTTCAAAGTTCGAATGCAGTACCCCCTTCTCGTACTGAGTGCTCAGGAGATCGATAGCTACCGATGAAGTACATACCTCCTTAATCAGGACAAGAAATGTCAAGGCACCCACTGCCACCCGCTAGCACAGTTTTGTGTGACGGATGTGACGTATCAAAAGCTGACATCAGGATTGGTCCCAAAGTTCATATAATTCACTATTCGCCTGCCCCCCCCACGCTCTTTTCTCTCGCTTAAACTTTTCCTTCTCCCAACTCCTTCTACCATGGGCTCCGTTGGCCAAGCTGAGGTCAACGGCCTTCTCAAACGCGACGAGGATAAAGGAGCCGCTGTTCACACCTTTGACCCTGCAGCATCACCAGAGGAAAAGGGGGCTGCGGCCGGTAAAGGTCGCGATAAGTTGAAGAGCATTAACGGAAATGGAGGACACGGAGGACAAGGTTAGTAGCATAATCAATAGGCTAACCACACTACTGACTTCCTGCTATGCAGAACTCCCTGTTCAGAAAGGCCCTTCCATGGCCATCCCAACTATCATCGTCCAGGACACTACCAATGAAGGGAGCAAGACAGTCGCCTCTGGGACCCAACAGTCAGCGCAGGAGGTCCAACATGAAGCGGCTTCTGTCCCAGGCGCATACTCCACTCCTCACGCCCCCACCATTCCCGACTGGTATCGCGTCGGTTGGCGTCAAACGGCTGGAATCGACCACAACAATCTTTCAGAAGGTGAAGAAAAGGACAAAGGTATTCTGGACCTCTTTATCGCTGAGCAGTATTATGGCGATTGGTACCACAATGCGGCTATCATCCTCTTTGTGAGTATTTTGTAGCGTTCACGACATCCACTTCCTGATGTCTCTCTCATAGGCTGTGTTCGCTTCCCATTTCCTTACTCGTTTCAACTTCGGATGGGGATGGCTCTTCATCATTTTGGCGATCTGCAACACCTATTACACCACGTCATTGGAGCGAGTCCGACGTCGGTCGCGTGACGACATTCAACGAGAACTAGTCAAGACGCGCCTGATTTCTGAACACGAATCCGCTGAATGGATCAACAACTTCCTCGACCGATTCTGGTTAATCTACGAACCTGTACTTTCCGCCACCATCGTCTCAAGTGTCGACCAGATTCTCAGCACCAATACACCCGCATTCCTCGACTCTCTGCGCTTGACAACGTTCACTCTCGGCACTAAAGCACCCCATATTGACAAAGTGAGGACTTTTCCGAAAACTGCAGATGACATCATCATGATGGACTGGGGTATCTCATTCACACCGAACGATGTCGAGGACCTTACACCTCGCCAACTAGCGAACAAAGTCAACCCTAAGATTGTTTTATCCATTCGCCTTGGGAAAGGCCTTGCGACTGCATCTATGCCTGTCCTTGTCGAGGACATAAATTTTAGTGGTTTGATGCGCATTCGCATGAAGTTGATGTCCAACTTTCCTCACGTTCAAATTGTCGACTTTTGCTTTTTGGAGAAGCCCGTCATCGACTATGTTCTCAAGCCTATCGGTGGTGAGACTTTTGGGTTTGATATCGCCAATGTAAGCCAGTTAACGGCTTGAATACGCGAGAAATCTCATGTGTGTTACAGATTCCGGGGCTATCTTCTTTCATTCGTGATATGACACACGGTACTCTCGGGCCAATGATGTATGATCCTAACGTCTTCACCCTCAATCTCGAACAAATGTTATCCGGTAAACCATTGGACACCGCTGTTGGAGTGATTCAAGTTACTCTGCATTCTGCCCGTGGAATCAAGGGTACGAAGATTGGTGGAGGCACTCCCGATCCTTATGTCGTCCTCAGTCTAAACGATCGAGCCGAACTAGCTCGTACGAAGTACCAGAACAATACGTAAGGTATCACTTCATTCCTGACACTGCTGTTTTTAATGTTTTCCGCAGGTTCAACCCAACCTGGGATGAAACGAAGTTTATTCTCGTCAATTCCCTTCAAGAATCTCTGGTTCTCAATCTATGGGATTATAACGATGTCCGCAAGGATTCCCTCATGGGATCCTCCAGCTTTGAACTGTCCAAACTACTCGAAGATGCTACCCAGGAAGACATCCAGTCACCCATTCTCAAAGACGGCAAAGAGCGAGGAGAACTGAAATATGATGTCTCGTATTATCCTGCCTTAGAGGCACCAGAAGGAGAGGAGTCACCGGAAACCTGTTAGTACTCAATCTTCGACTCTTTATCCGGCCTTATTAAACATGTTCGCAGCCGTTGGAATTGTCCGTCTTACTGTGCATCAAGCGAAGGATTTAGACGCCTCCAAGTCAATGTCAGGTGATCTGAACCCTATGGCTAAAGTCTACTTGGGTGACTCCAGGAAGTCCTCACATGCCACTCCGTCCTTCAAGCATACCAATAGCCCTGTGTGGGAATCGTCTCATGAGTTCCTATGTTCAGATAAAGCATCTTCTGTGATGACAGTCAAAGTCATCGATGATCGCGACATCCTGACAGATCCTATCATTGGATATATGTCTATCAAGCTCACAGACTTGCTCAATTCGACGGGTGAAGCGGGTAGAGATTGGTTCCCTTTGAGCGCTTGTCAAAGCGGAAAAATCAGAGTATCGGCGCAATGGAAGCCGCTGAACATGGCTGGCAGTTTGCATGGCGCCGAACAGTATACCCCTCCAATTGGCGTTGTCAGGCTGCTATTGAACAAGGCCACTGACGTCAAGTGAGTTTTCATCCACCTATCTTTCTATATGGTTACTTAGAACACTTCATTTAGGAACGTTGAAGCCACATTAGGCGGCAAGGTGATGGATTTTCATAGTAAACTACGCCATAGATATCTAATCTTCAATATCCAGAGCGATCCTTATGTGCGGGTCCTCCTCAACGGCGACGTCAAGGCCCGGACCGAGGTCGTCAATAACAGTGCGATACTATCTGGTCGCTTGTGTGAGACACTAACTAGTTGGCAGACCTTAATCCTGTCTGGAATCAGATTGTTTATATTCCTGGTACGCTTTGGTTGTTTATCTACACATTACCGAATACTTACCTTACTATAGTACACAGCCTCCGCCAGGTAAGTTACTATGAGAGCTATGGAAAGCCCTGTTTTCCAACCAACCCTTCTTCCAGAGTCTGCTTCTGGATGTCATGGATTATCAGAATTTGACGAAAGTTAGTTCCTTATTCTGACATTCCATCTGTTTGTATCTCAACACGCATCACAGGATCGTTCCCTCGGTACAGTCGATCTGAGCATCAACCAACTCACGAAAGAATCCAAGGATTACCGATACCCATTCGAGTCTACCGGGCCGAAAGTGTGCGTTGATCCAATCCGACAACCGGGCAATGCATACAAGGGGGAGCTTCATTACACGGCAGTTTTCGTACCTGCTCTAGCTCTCAATGGTGTCTCCTTTGAAACAAAATCCTCTGCGAAGGCTGAACTCGATGATGCTGCGTCGGTATTGTCGACAGAGCATGGTACCCCGGTCCCTCTCACGATCCAGACCGCAAACGGAAATGGAAATGGAAACGGAGCATCCAACAGTGCCCCAGCGAAGCCACCAAGCCTGTCTCCCCCTGCTAGCACCAAGTCGGCCAGCCCTGAGCCACCACTCGGTGAGTCTGGTGCAGTGCAGGAAACCGCTCCAGCCGAGGAGACACCAAAGGGTGTGGACATGAGTATTGATGAACTTCTGGCTCAACGTACGTATGAGTATCCCCTTTAATTCGTCTCACTCATGCCATTCGTATAGAATCTGGAATCGTCGTCTTCAATGTTGTATCTGGACAGATTGCCCGGAAAGCGCGTTTGGAGGTTCTCCTTGACGAGGGTTACTGGCCATGTTTCTCCACCCCGAAGGCACGGAGTACCCACGCTCAATGGGACTTCACTGGTGAAGGGTTTATAAAGGAGATCGACTTCAACACAGTATGGCTGCGATTGAATATGGCTGAAGAAGGCGACAAAGATGATGTCCTTGCCGAGTGGAAGGGAGAGGCAAAAGCGTTCTTGCAATCAACACTGGTATGTACACCTGGAGCACTCTTATCGGATGCATTGAAACGGTCCTTCAGAGCGGAGTGCAGACGTTCACTCTTACCAATGCAGACGAAGAACATAGTTCGACGATCAAAATCGAGGCACGATATGTCCCCGTCCCTGTGAAATTGGAACCTAGAGAATCTATCAACAGTACGCATCTGCCGTGTCACACTACTGCACCTTCGACTCACATATTATCCAGATCAAGGCATACTCCGCGTAGAACTACTCGATGGCCGAAAACTCCATGCTGCCGACAGAGGCGGTGGGTCTATTCTTCTCTATCCGTAGCCCCAGCTTCCCTTACCTCTACTCGATTTAGGAAAATCTGATCCATATGCTGTGTTCCTGCTCAACGGTGACAAGGTGTTCAAATCTGAAATCATAAAGAAGACAGTCAACCCGGATTGGAATCAAACGTTCACCGTCAATGTTGTACGTCATCTCGTTCAACCGTACATGCAAACATCGTTTGACAATGCGTACTGTGTAGCCATCTCGGGTAGGGTCAGACTTCGGAATTGAAGTCTTCGATTGGGATCAAATAGGAACATCGGATAGCTTGGGCGAGGCGAAAATCGACCTCGAAGAAATTGAACCCTTCCAGGCTTTGGAGCGCGTGCTCAGTCTCTCTTCGCCAAAGCATGGAGAGGAGGGTCATGTCCGCATCAGAATGACGTTCCAGCCTTCGATCATTGCCAGAGCCAGGAAAAACACATCAACCTTCTCTACTGCTGGAAGAGCTGTGACGCAGATCGGTGCACTCCCCGTCACCGCTGGAATTTCCGCTGGAAAAGGGGTTTTACATGGAGTCACTGGTCTATTCAAGCATGGACATCACGAAGAACAACCGGCTGCCAAAGATCTTCTCTCTGGCCAAGCATCGCAGCCCGTCGGTGCATCTACTAAGGCAACTGCATTCCCCACTGGCGAAGGCGCCGACAGCAGTGGACCGCCAGAACCTGGATCTCTTAAAGTGACTGTTTTGGATGCCAAGGACTTGTCCAGCGGCGAGACCAAGCCATATGCTACGATACGCGTAGGTGACAAGGAGTTCAAGACGAAGCACGTGGGGAAAACGGCCACTCCTGAATGGTGAGCACGAGTGAACATATATAGGCTAAGTATGTTTCTAAAATTCCAATTTTCAGGAATGAGTCTTTTGTATTCACTGCTGGACCCAATACGCCGAAGCTCTTTGCTTGGATACATGACCATAAGACCATAGGCAAAGATAAGGATCTCGGTGAAGGCGAAGTTGACGTGGGTGGCATGCTTTATACATCGCGAATAATGTCACTGACACATTCCGCAGATCTGGCGCCACATACAACCTCGCGGAGTCAACGCAGCAGATGTGTCTCTCGAGCTTCGCCAGGGTGGATTATTGCGACTGCGTTTGGAGTTCGATGCAAGCATTAACGCGAGTGGAAGCGCTGCATCGATTTCGTCGGGCGAGCGAGGGCACAGGGCTCCTTCGATAACCCATTCTCCCTCCCGATTCAGTATGGCAAGGTCTCGTCGACCTGCGACTGATGGCTCGGAATGAAGGGCCTTAAGTTTTTTAAACACGCAGATACTTGCTTATGATTGAGATGCTGGCGAGCAGTGGTTACCGGAGACTGTTCTATTGCAACACTTTGACCTATCGCTGTAATCAGTAAATACATCTTTTTTTGGTTAGGATATATTAATTATGTTGAGTTCCATTGAAAGTTGAAGAAACTTGAAATTTGCAACAATGTAATTGACTTTGATTTGGACCACGATGACTGTCCGGCCTGGGGACACAAGCACTGCTGATACAAATCCCAAAACATCCCTCCCACATCCTCTAATTCCTTTTTTACAACTGCAGTCACAAAATACGCTCACCCGCCTATATCAACTTCCTTCTTCATGCCTCTCCATATTTCGCCTCCTGGCGCCCCTGGAGCGACAACTCGTAATGAGTTTGCTTTGGCTTGAGTCCGCCATACCTGCTTCGACGATGGCAGCGTGGGTCGTGCGCGAAGGCAAACAGTTGCGTTAGATGTGTGGTTTATTGGTATTCGCGCCGGACTGCTTCATGATCCCGCCTGTCCAGGTTCTACGACGATGCGCTCAGCACACTCCAACGACTACACATAGTGCCAAACTCGGTAGTGAAACTCGCGCTGAACCCGACGTTCAAGACAAGTTTCCGGCAGGCAATTACGGGAAGGTAAGGTACAATGGCTATCTGTGAGTGTTACTCAAACAGGATGCAGCGGGACGAGTGGGAGCTTTGGAGTACCGGCAGAGGCGGACGACAAGCGCACTGCGCTGGGCGTAGAGGGTCTGGACGGGTATGCTTTAGAGAGATGGGAGGTCAGTTCTAACTGACAATTTTGGATGAAATGGCTTTCAACTAATGTGCGCGCCAGACTATTCTCCATTACATGGTATCGTCTGGAACAGGGCAGAATCCTCCCAAGCCCTCCACGGGTGTATTATATTTGCTCCAACGCAGTGGATTGATGGTTAGCCATCGGTCAGTCCATCAGTCCAGCTCCTGGCCCTCTTTCAACGCCTTTTCAGCGGATCACCCCTACAAATCACATCGATAGGGTTCCAATTCCTCTTACACTCTCCGCACGACCAACTTTGGGCTCTCCTGCTTCAATACTTGGACATGGCCGAGGTTTGCTTGCACCCAGTCGGCACTAGTCCATCGCTTTCTGACTATCTAGCAGCAACGACAAATGGATCTAGTCGAAGTTCTCAGTTTCCTATTCATGCTATCTACCATGCAGCTCGGGAGGGTCAGTTCTCTCTGAAAATGTCTATCGTTGTTCTCTCATTCGTGTGTAACCAGGAATACTCGACTGAAAAATTGGGTGTCAGTCAAAATGCAATGTTGGAGGACCTGCGTGACTACGGGTTGATATGGCAGCGAAGGGTAATTTCTTCGGATTAGAAGTGTGCTTCGTTCTGAGACGCGTCATCTAGCCTTCGTCTAAACGTTTCAGCCCTACACGTTTGTCGACGACGCTGACGTCGTCATCTCCGCCGCTTCCGACAACGACAGGGACGGGGACAGGGCCTCAAGACGGATTCATTGTCCTAGAAACGAACTATCGAATATACGCCTACACTGGTGCAGTCTCTCGGAAAGCCCTGGTGTAGCTCTCGCTTACCCACCCTTAGACAATCCTCTACAAACTGCCGTCCTCAATCTCTTTGTCTCTCTCAAATACCGCTTTCCAAACCTTGTGGTAGGCTCGATTACGCGCGACAGCGTCAAGAAGGCCCTCAATAATGGAATATCGGCTGACCAAGTACGTTTCACTCTTCTTCACGTTGCGGCCTCTCACTGTATTCTATTTTGGGCAGATCATCAGCTACCTAATAACCCATGCCCACCCACAAATGCGTAAAAATGTGAGTAACCTTTGGCCCTCAAATGTCGACAGCTTACGATTTCCTGAGCAGAACCCCCTCCTGCCAGTAACAGTTCAAGACCAGATTCGCTTATGGGAACTTGAGCGAAATCGCCTGAAATCTTCAGAAGGTCCGTTGTCATCTGGATTCTGACTCATATTTTATTGATTGAACTTCATAGGCTATCTCTACACGTCATTCACCTCTCAGGCCGATTACGAGTTGGTGCTTAATTACGCTAAGGAACTCGATGTTGTGTTATGGGAGAACTCGGGCAAGCGGTGTTTTTTCGGCAGCATGGAGGGGCACGCGAATATTCGTGGCTTCATTGAGAGGAGGACCAGTGGGGGTATGACATGATCTTGCTCTGCAGTTGACGACGCTACGTGCATATCAATAATCTACTGCGCTGTTAATCCTTGCACCTCCTGAAATACATGAACTCCAACACGGACCTTCTCAAGTGTTGAATCCACAGCCTGCTGATACTAGCTTTGTGATCCCTCACGAACGAACCTCAGTATGAACAAATGCTCGCGTCCAGCTCTCCTGTTGAGCACAATCTGCCACATATTAAAACGAAGAATCACAAATATCAAGCGGGATTCACATCACTTTGCAACCCATACAATCTTGACATTCGCTCTTGAATATCAGGAACGTTATTCTCTGCTACAGCGACGAGGTAGAAGCGGCCTCGTTCTGACATCAACTCCTTTGTACAGAGGGCTATGTTAATTACCTCGCTGGCGGAAGTTGCAGATAATTAGCGTACCTCGACACTTTCAAGAAATACATCCGTCACGTTCATTCCATCTGTACCTCCAGCCCAAGATCCTGAGATTCCACGCGCATCTTGAGCATCACTCATCTCGTCGGGTATTGTGGGCACATAGGGTGGGTTAAATAAGATGATGTCCACGGAGCGTTTGAGGCGCGCGGAAAGTGGTAAGGCGAAGCTCGCGTTTATGGGATCGAGGACCACCTAGATACAGCTTAGTAACCCTAAATGCACTTTCATCGACGATTCTATGCACCCACCTTGTTTTGAGTTCCAGTGGCACGGGTACATCCGCAAGCTTGTGGATTTATGTCGGAACAAAGATATACTTGAGACAAAGGATAAGACCGAGATATGGGCAAGGGCGTAGGCAACGCACGTACAGATGGTCCTAAAATTTTTCCAATAAAGGCAGACACGCAGCCTGAGCCTGATCTATAGAACGAGTAAAAAGGAGTTTGTCGGAAAGTCGAATCACAACTGACCCAATTTCAAGGGATATTTTAGGGGACAGATCCTTGAGCTCCTGCTCATCCTGTTCTAACGCATCTAGGAGCAAGAAAGTATCCTCTGCGGGCTCGTAGACATGGTCGTAATCCTTTGCAGTCAAATGGGAGAGATCTGGAGTTGGGATCATGCTAGAACTTGTTATAGATCTTATCTCCAGTCATTCATCTTTATCTACCCATTACACTTTTTCTTCTTTTGGGTATCTTTTGGGCTTAATGTTTGGTTCAAAATCCAGCACCAAAATGACAAGATGTGTTTGGCCCGAGAGGAGGACATGACCAATTTCTCACAAACGGCGACATTCCGACCAACAGACCTGATATATGAACCCGATCGGAGTACTCTGCCTTACTATCCAATCCGCTCATATCGTACCATGGAACAGACTGCGCGGAGGTGCTCCGGACCCATTTGTCACTGTTGACATTAATGGCGCACCCGAACTAGCAAGAACAAGATATCTATCTCACGAGTAGGTAGGACATGGCACGTTAAACTTGAACTGAACTGGGTAGGTAGGTTTGAGCCGACATGGATGGAAACAAAGTTTATCGTGATACACTCCCTTGCCGGAACCCTCAATTTACGATTATATGACCATCACGAGCACCGACGACATGCACTCCTAGGGGTGGCACGATTTGGGTTGGCGCGGCTGCAGGAGGACTCGGCGCTGGGTGGACATGATCTTCCCTTGTTCAAGGACGACAAAAAACGCGGAGAACTGCTTGCAAGCGTGGCATACTACCCTGCTATAAGCTCGCTGGACAACTGCAGTGACTGCCTGCACGGTAGTAATTTGTGGGCTCACGGTTGTTTGCCAGCGACCGGAATAGTCACACTGCGTATTTGGGAAGCACGAGGGCTAGAGCCGCGTGATACTGCCGCAGGGGACTTTGCCACTGCGGCGCAGCTCCGCCTGGGATACAATGGTGCCGTCATACATGCCACGCGTCACGTAGTAGGGACAAATCCTGCATGGAAGGCGACGCATGCCTTCTATTGTCCGAATCGGGTTGAATGCATGATTGTGGTGGAGGTTGCCGACGACGGAGGTGTCATGGGAGAGCTCATGTTGGGTTTAGACGACCTATTGAGCGGCAACGGATCAGGGGTGGAGTGGTGGCCACTGAGCGGGTGCGCGAGTGGTGCTGTGAAGATGGACGCGACATGGAGAAACGTGGAGACAGATTAAATAAAATGACGTATATATGAGGCGCAGGGCGCTATAGTGTAGTGGTTATCACCCGGGATTTTGACATGAAGTTCCCGAAACCCAGGTTCGAACCCTGGTAGTGCCTAAATGGGTCTGTATTTTTGATGACACGAGACCAGGATCGGCAACACCCGAGGCGACGTCAGAAATGAAAAGTTTGGGGGTGGGTCTTGTGCCAAGTCCGCAATGGCGCAAGGTAAGTTTTCTGACCCATTATATCTTCTACGCTAATGTGCGCCACAGAAAAGCTCGCGTCGATAACCCCGCTCCTCTCTAGAGCTCTCCACAGAATTCGCTCAACCCCACCGCGGATTATCGCCTCCCCCCCTACTCGTCCGTATCTTCTTTTCTCTCTATTGATCATGTTTCTTATTACCTGCACAGAGCCCCGTCGTGCTGCTGTTGCCCTCATCATCCGTGTCGTTCCATCACCCTCTGCCCCCGCACCAGCCACACCAACAACCCCTCCTACTCTGACCGAGTTCTTTGAACAGGAGTGGGTCAATGACCCCAATGCCAAACCAGAGATCCTCTTCCTCCATCGCCACAATGCATCTGCAGACGAGATTTCATTGGCCCAGCAGTCCCGCCTCCGCAGCACTCAGGAATCCCACGTCGCGTTTCCCGGAGGAAGGATGGAACCTGAGGATGAAGGAGGACTATACACAGGTATGTCATTGTCCTCAGACCCCTTCTTCCCTACTAATACGCCAACCAGCCATGCGCCAAACTTGGGAAGAAATAGGCGTCGATCTCGCTGAGCGCCAGTATACCTGTGTCGGCCAGCTCGACGACCGCGAAATAACCACTTCCCTCGGCAAACGGCTCCTCATGATTCTTTCCCCCTTCGTCTTCCTCCAGGTTGCCCCGCATGCTCCCCCGCCAGATCCCATCGAGTCCACGTCGCTCCATTGGACACCGCTCGCTTCCTTAGTATCACCCAGTACCCCGCCTCGTTGGTCCACCGTCACCGTAGATGCCGCTTCCCGCCTCGCACCGAAACACAACACTGCCCTGCGGCTACTCGTCCGCTTGTTGCTTGGCACGATGGAATTTCCGGCCATCCTCCTCGATACTGCTAATTCCTCATTTGATTCCCCTGCCCTCCCAGATGCAAAATCCCAAAGCACTCTTGAGAAAGGTGTTCCTGCCCGTCCACCTCAGTGTCTCAAGCTTTGGGGTCTTTCTCTTGGCATGACGCTCGATCTGATGTCGTACATGATCTTCCCGCCTCCCACGTCGCGATTCAGCAACCCACAGGAGGATGCCGACTCAGCCGCATCGTCGCCGCTGTTGGGATCAATGCAGCTTCCCTATCAAGCTGAGTTCGAGGGCCTGCGTATGGATGTCGTGGCCCCCAGCCTCGCCAGTGTTTTTCCTCGTTTCTCCTACCCTGACGTCAACTTCTGGATCTGGTATGTTTTTCCGCGGATGCTTGGTCAAATTCTCATCAGATTGTGTAGGGTGTTTGGAAAGCGTTATCGTTCTGTAGTGCGTGGTTGGGAAGCAAGTGTTCGTTCGGGCAGCACCAACGATCGACGGTATGATATCTGTTATGGGGCAGCTACACATATATCTGATTAGAGTTTGCACTCTAGAATTAACTGGTCTGGCTCGGCCCTCAGCACATTCTATGCTGCTATCCGCAAGGCTCTCGTCGTTGTGATTGTCGCACGCGCTCTCGGCATCCTGTTCAGCGTCGCCTTTGCACTTTGGTGGGTCCTCGGCCGGTAGATCTGTGTGTTGAGCAGCCAGCCCCTTCGCGCTCTCCCGGTGGTCATGCAACACCGTTACCCGATTGCAACCACTTCATATTGCCATGGCTTCAACGCCTTTTTTTTTTCCCAAGTCAGTCAACAGACACTGATTTATTCACTATTTTGGTACGGTACATACCTACAGCATTTCTCCTTTTACCTGGGTTCACGTTGTTGTGCTCTCTGCATTCCTTTTCGCCCATGATTTTCGACAAATCACACATTAGAACGCTCATAGGGCCCCCCAACACGATGCACTTACGTTTCACACACTTATACAGACACGACCTTACGATACGAGACTCTTTTTGCCTTTGTATTACTTTGTATTATTGAAGATCGTAGTGCGAGTGATATTTCAATAGAACACGGTCAGGCAGTTTTGTTGACCTAGCTGGTTGAACATGGCCTTTTGTCCCGTTATCCTTTTACTTTGCTTCACCGCATGTCTACTTACACCATGTCTGCTCTCCATTACCAGTGCACTCCCGTAAAGCACTAGGAAAGAAGACTGGGACTGCTTTGTTTTAACCCTCGGGTTCGAATTCAATCAGAATGTCCTTGATTGTAGATGTATTCACTGAAAACTTGTAAATACAAGGGTCTATAGGGGTAGCCCACAGACATCGCAGTCCAGCCGACTGTGTTCGTTTGCGAATGTGCAATGTGGGCACATCTTGAGAGACGAGTCTCCACTAGGTCCTGCACCGCCGCGTGCTGCCTCTTCAGCAGCGATCTGGTCAAACACCGCTTGAGGGATATCCTCATCCATGTGCGAGGACAAGTGTCCTGGCGCCGATGAAGAAGGACGCGCGGCTATGAAAACCAATCAGCAGGAAGCTAGGCAAATAGGGCGTGATGGGGACGTACGAGCACTCTCTCGTGTGAAGGTCATCAGGGTATGCCACCCATCAGTAGCAAGAAGCGGATCGAGGGAAGAGGGGTCTTCGAGTAAGTCTGGCCGCGAGACAACTCGCACGAGTACCTTCATATCCTCCTGAAACAGATACATATTTGGTCATCAAACAAGAGGTCATTACGTACTGGTGAAAATAGTTGAGTTGTGCCCATGAACGTAACAAGATGCCAATCACTCAGGTAGGTCGCGAGCTCATTTCGTCTTTGCATTTCACCAGGTTTGGCGGTACGACTGTCATGAACATTGGGTGCATCAAGACCCGCGAGAGTTGACAGGACCTGTTCGACACGTTGATCCTCCAGACCAGGGCGGTTCTCGATCTTGAAACGGGTGGATTGGAATACGGGCAAGGGGTTCTGGGGGAATCCATGGGTAACCTATTAATACAAAGTCAGCTTTTTGAAAGAAGGGAGGACTAGGCCACACACGTTCAGCATGAGGTATTCCACAGGGAAACTTGGCTTGGCACTTTTCTTGACCTCGAGTCCATATTCGTTCTTGTATGTGAAGAATACATCGGGAACATATCGCGCCGAATCCTGGGTTCGATCTTCCTCTTTCACTCGAACTATACCGGGATCCACACTAGCCTCGATCATGTCCGCTTCCACCATCGCAACGGCCTGTTCTGAAACCTGGTATGCAGAAATGTCGACCTGACCATCCTCAGTTGCTGTGAGAACAGCAGTAACTATCCGAGAAGAAAATTGACCCGTGGGTGATGAACATGAAACCGTAGGATTGTTTTTCTGCATGGTCGCGGCGAAGATAGCCTCCAGTGAGGAAAGGTAGAATGACCCTGGATGTCGCTTATATACATTCTTAGTTCGGTCTTCGGGAGTAGGATCCAAGTCCGTGAAAATGTAGCCCACGATGTTTAGGGGAGTTGAAGCGAACTTTCCTAACTCTCGTATACGGGCTTCATCCTCCCAGGGCAGCCCCAGTGTAAGCCCATCCAGCTCTCCCTCCTGCGGAGGCTCGTGAATAGCCTCCACCACGGCTTTGACACCCATTGGTACCTTGTCATAAGGTTCGTAACGACCAATAAGCCATCCGAAGCGTTGAAGGCCTGTGTTGCGCCACGCTTGGAGAAATCGTTCAATTATATTAGTCGATGCGATTTCGAGGTGATCAACCATTCTAAATGGCTGTGACGCAAGTGTAATTGCGGAAGGCTGGCACGATGTGCAAATTCCAGCTGGCCACGGCGCATGACTGCCCGTCGGACACGGGGCTTTGACTTTGTATGACAGAGGCGATAACGGGGGGAGGGTTGAGGCAGCAGAAACAGAAGATTTCGGAGTGATCTTCCGAAGGTACGCATGGTACGAGAGATGTTTGATGGCGTGTTCCTTGTGATACGCAGCATCGTACGGTTCGAGGGGCATGCAGTAATCGCACATGCCGTTGGCACCGTGCTTGCAGAATCGCGCGTCGCGTCCGCGCGGCAGCATTCCTAATTGGCTACGCCAGTGCGTGTCGACGGGGTCTTCCGTTACGAGCTCCCATGGTCGTTTTGTGGCGTCAGGTAGAGAGCTCGATTGGGTGTCTGAGATAACTTCGTTGCCTCCTGAAGACGATGGTTGAGATTGGTATCCCACGAACACAAGATCACCATTACTGAAGAATTCTAAGCCAACACAACGCAAAATAACGCTACGAAACTCACTTGAGCCCAAGATTCTTCAGCGTTCTGCCTTTCAAGTCGACGAACTTGGCTTCATTGCCGCGTGGTTGGTTTGAGATGGTGAAGCTTGATAGATCGGCGTCTGATGTGGTCTCAAGGATCTAAATAGGCGATGAATGACGTTTACGACTGGCAGATGGAGGTGAAATGACAAACTTTGGCAAGCAATTCTGAGATATCAGCTGTGGGCTGTATATCAAACCTGAAGTTACCATCTTTGGATCTAACTCGAATTAGCTTCTTGTATGTGAGTGACCTGTCTATTATGATCAGGAAAAAGGGCTTACCATGGCGGAGAACAACGATGAGAACGACGGCCCAAGCGCCCTTCGCACACGGCGCGTACGCGTAATGCTGAGTCAGCAGCACGTGGCGAAGAAGATCAAAGAGCGGCAATCCAGCAGGAGCTCGAGCTCGTGGATATTCGCAAAGGTTGCGCAAGTCAAGCGCAAGATGTGCGTTTCCTTAAATCGACGATTTATCTCCGATACGGTAATGTTTTTTGAAATTCATGCAGGACTTTATGCCGGCTTGCCGGCGCCAATTTCTAGAATCCCTTTAAAGAATTCGTAATTCAATCCTCCTTCGCCGTGGGGCTCCTTAGGAGCCTCTCAATTATATCTGGAGGATTGATGGTGAAGTATGACCCGTAGACAATGTTTGCCCGGACAGCAAGGTGCAAATGAGAAAGTGGCGTATTTGTGGGTCCGTCTGTCGCCATCTTGTGAACCGATGGCGAATCTTCGTATTGCCCGTATCATGCCTTCCATGTACCTCGTTCTCCCCTCATATGGGGGTCATACGCTGTATACAAATCCCCTTGTGGTCATGAGTCTTCTCAAAACCCTAAAATCAACTTCGTCGTTGCTTCCTCCAAAATCCCCCAAAGATCAAGCAGAGCTAACATTGTTGAACCAGTTACAATTCCCCTTCGACATGGATAATGACCCGCGAAACCGATCTAAAGATTCGTCGCTCCCTCGAGACACGCGGAGGGTGCGCTCTCCATCACTCTCTACTCAAACACCAGGGGGCAACAGCGTAAGTGAGTACTATTTACGCGCCTCCAACTCACGACATCCATTCATGCCGGACACTCAGATGCTCATGATGCTGCCCTGCTCGCCCAGTTCACAGCCGCAGCGAGCATGTCTTCTCAAGGCTTGTCACCCACGATTCCATACGGATCCTTACTGCATCAAGGGAGCGGCTACTCGTCTTCTTCTGCTTTTCACGAAAATTTGTTCAATCATGGAGATACCGGCCACACACTGCCTCCCCTCTCCTCACTGGATTTCCACTGGCATGACTTCCCGCCACAGCAGCAAGGCCACCAACCATATTTGGACCAGTTGTCGCACGTCCATAGGAATATGTCGAGTGCAGGATCGCCACCTTCATATCCATTTGCGGTCCCTTCAATAATAAACTCAGATGCTCCAGCCAGATCAACTGTTGGTCGACCACCAAGGCTCCCGCCTGCTAATGCCGTGGCGTCGACATCGACTCTACCTGATTCAGATGCAAACCAAACGGAGGCCGAGCGAGATGCATTATCTGACGAAAAACGGCGTAGAAATACTGCAGCGTCTGGTGGGTTTTACCAAGCCATTGTGGAGCAGAGAACTCAACTATTTACCGCCAGCACGCTTCAGGATCAAGAAAAAGCAAAAGACAACCAATTTAGAGAGGACTGTCAGTGATTTGACAGGACGCGCAGAGGACTTGGAGCGTGAAGCATCCGATCTTCGACGCGAAAACGGGTGGCTGAAAGAGATAGTAATGCTCAAGGGCAGTCGACTTGCTGGAGCAAACCTAGCGAGTCACATAATGGCGGAGAGCGTGCAGCGAGCAGAGGAGGAAGCTAGAGGGGGCCGTTCTAGTAACGCTTCGCGGAGTAGAGAAAACCCCGCTTCCAGTGAAGATTCCTCAGAGGTGGAAGAGGAACCTGTACCAAAAAGAAAAGGAAAATCTCGTAAGAAGTAATTGCAGGAGGCTATTCTTGGGTTATTCCATCTTTGATCATCTCCCTCGTATCAGGAAAGACGAATGAGTTTTATCGCAGACTGTCGCCGTTATGCGATGAAGTTTCAACGACTCATGATAAAGAATTGTCAATAATAGTAATGATAAAAGGAAGGAGAGGTTGGGCCTGGCAGTGGCAGCCCTGATATGCATAGTGTTCTGCAAGATGTCGTTCGGGGACGGCGCCCAAAGCCACGCCGCAACAGGACCGCTGGTACTTAGTTTAGACGCCGAAGGCCGATTCTACCAGTATGCACTTTGGTTAAAGCAATGTGTTACCAACGCATTGAGGTGTCGGTGAAGGGTGAAGAGCGAAGAGCCAAGTGTAAAGAGCCACTCAATGATAACCGAAAGAAAGCCATCATTGCCCCAAGGAAAAGTTGACAATCGAGGAGTTGTTAAATGCGTTCTCGACCATGCTTGAAACAACCCTGAAGTATCTGGCTGGCTGCTGCCGTGAATAAATCGTAAATACTTTTACTACCTTACATACGTTTTTGGGCGCCTTGGAAGGCGTGAGACTTGTCCTTGGACAGTGGATTACACTGTTTGGCATTTGGCTTACACCATCCATCCAGCAAATGTCCTTTGGACGACCACCGTCAATCAACGTCGGCTTCAAGACATCGCCCCCTGACCGAGGATCATTCCCTTTAGACCACTATGGTCCGTCAAACTTCCTGGTATGTGGATATCCCAAGCCTGACCAAATTTTAGGGGAGTGCAAGGGCATGATGACGTTGTACATGAAATGCATGCGCGACAATGAGAGCACATCTACACTTTGCAGGGAGATGAGCAAAAATTACCTCGAATGCCGGATGTCAAAGTATGTTGTGTCGTCTAGGTGGCCAACTTAATTATTGACGTATTTATGCAGGGGTCTAATGGAACGCGACGAGTGGGGTAACTTAGGCATGGCCAATCTTGTCAAAAAGGAAGAGAAAAACACTACACTAGATAAAGACTCGTCTTCGTAGGCAATCACATCCAATTACCTGCGACCGTGACAACTGTACAGCACCCAGCCAGTTTGCCCTTTCCATGCAATTTCAACGTAGTGGATTGATGCGGCGAGAAGCCTCAAGAGGCGTAGACATCTGTTCTCCGACCAAAGCTCACAAACATTTTTCAACCATTTTCCAACAGCTCTCAACGGGCCACTCATAGATATACACCACTTGTCGAACGACGAAAGCAAGACGATTCCGATCACGCGGCACATGAATGTCACTTGGCGTTGAGCAACGGAAGCAAGGCACGTTCGTTCGTGGGGGCATGGGGTTGGCCAGGGTTGGCCAGGTCATGAGTAGCACTTACTAAACTTCCAGTATGGCAGTGACATATGCTTCTTCACCGTTCAAGTACGTGTACATTTCCTATTCTCTCTCGACCTCCGCCAACCGCTGGGATGTGCTACCCCCAAAGCCGGTACTCGTTGAACAGTCTGCTTGTTGAGCTTCACGCGATCTCTCTCAATATGCTATCCGCCACATTGTTCGCCATCATTCTTTCCACTGCTGTGGCAACACCAGTCCAACATGCATTTGATCTGCAGGTACGGCGAAAGGTGAACGCTCAGCGACTGGTAATTGACTATCAATTTCATAAAGGGGCATCGAGGTGGTCGAGGCGAAGCTATAGAGAACTCTCTTCACAGTTTTGCATGGTATGGGCTGATATATACCATGTTTCGCGTTCTCAATCCTGTGTATAGGGGTATGATAAGTGGAGTCAAAACCCTTGAGCTCGACAATGGAATCACAAAGGTGCTACTAATCCAACATCGCCGTCCCTCAGCCACTCACCCTCCGTACAAGGATGGTGTCGTCATCCTGTTCCATGATCAGGCTATACCTTCAGAAAAATGTCAGGATGTCGCCCCTGCTGTTAGATTTCTCCTATCCATTTTCTTGGTTGATACTAATCGCTGGAACAGTTCGACAACGACCCAGACTATCCTTATGTCGGAAAGTACATCGCCAATCTCACCTTGGCCCAGATCAAAACTTTGGACTGTGGTTCTGAGCGTCTCAATGATTTTCGTCAGTCATTACCTTTCCGGACGGTCGCTAAGCGCTAATGCTTCATCTCAGCCCTGCAACTCATCTACCCTGGCGCAGCAATACCGTCTATGCAAGAGGTTTTTGATTTTGTGGCATGTGCGGACCCTAAGCGTAGAATCCAGTTCAATATAGAATCAAAGATCGACCCTACGGCGCCTACGCATTCCCGTGGTGTTGTTGACTTCGTGAACCTCCAGCATGACGTGTTCAAAAAGAGCGGATATCCCATGGAGTCCATTACTGTGCGTTGTCCTAAAATACTATTCAAAGGTGCCCTTGAACGCATGTTCAGTATCAAAGCTTTGACTGGAGGACTTTGGTTGCCATGAAGGCTCTCGAGCCCAAGATTCCCACAGCTGCTCTCGTCTCTAGGCAAGTTGTTAAGAATGTGGTTAATGCAAACGTACGCTGATTGCCTCCAAGTGCTACCGCCGGGAGTGTTAACGGTACTACTCCCTGGTTTGCTGGTTTGAACCTGAGCGACTTCCCTGGTACCACAATCGACGTCAAAATCGCGGAGGCGGCAGCGTCCATCAAGGCAGACATTTTGTCTCCCTCATATGTCAGCAATTCGAGCCCTGTAGCGGATCCGTCTCAAGGGGGGTATATCCCCTTCACCACGAAGGCAATGGTGGACCGGGCTCACGAGCTTGGGCTGAAGGTCGTCCCCTGGACTGTGAGTTGACAGCAAGCCGGCACAAGAAGTCACTGACTGGCTCGCGTTATAGGTTAATCGCTTGAACGTTGCAGACCAGCTGTTTGACCTAGGAGTCGACGGCATTATTACTGACTATCCCGCTTCGATGCGCCGCCTGATTGAGCAGAAGGGGCTGGGTCTCTCTCGTACGTATGAGGAGAAGAAAGTTTTGAGATGCTTGACGAAATTCATCTAGGAGTAGATATTTTGATGTCTGTTGCTACAATCATTATACATTGCTGGTTTGAATAATGTAGAGACCGTAATTGGCGCATCAAGCACGGGACGGATCGGGAAGTCCCAAAGTTGAAAACTCCGCTCTGAATTGACCACAACGCCCCCTCCATCGTCGGCCTCGCTTCTCTGCATCAGCCATGGCGTCCTTCCAAGCCGTGAAAAAGGCGGTCAACCTTGCCCCAACCATCCGCGCTTCCTCCAAGGGCGTCCCCGTCGCCCCCCTCCTCAACCTCACCGTTCGTGATTCCTCCTCTGGCCATGACCACCACGGCCCTTCGGGTCCCCGCGCTGACATCCAGCCTAAGTGGGCAGGCGGTATCTCGAGGTCTTCTGCTGGACTGGTTTCAAAGACATACCTCAACGGTACGCAAGTATTTCACCACTTCGGACAAAACAAACCTGTATCCTAAAAAAAACCCTTACAGCACCCATAACCACGTCCTACCAGCAACGCCTTCTACACACCTCTGCCGCTCGCAAGGATGCTCCCAACGTCCCCGATTTCTCTCATTACCGTGCCCCCAACACCGACAGCAACCGTGCACTCTCCTACTTCGTGGTCGGCTCACTTGGTGTTCTCTCCGCCTCCGCCGCCAAGTCCTCCGTGACCGAGTTCTTGCAGACTATGGCCGCTTCTGCCGACGTTCTTGCCCTGGCCAAGGTCGAGGTTGACCTCAGCAACATTCCCGAGGGCAAGAACGTCATCATCAAATGGCGAGGCAAGCCTGTCTTCATCAGACATAGGACTGCCAGCGAGATCGAGGAAGCGCGTGCTGCTGACTGGAGGACCTTCAGGGACCCCCAGTCTGATGAGGACCGCGTGAAGAAACCTGACTGGCTTGTCATGTTGGGTGTCTGCACCCATCTTGGATGTGTGCCTATTGGTGAAGCTGGAGACTTTGGTGGCTGGTACGCCGTGCTTTCAAGCATTTTTGACCTGCCCTCACTGCCTGTCTCAGGTTCTGCCCCTGCCATGGTTCTCACTACGACATCTGTACGTTTTTTATATGCCTACATTCGCAAAATGACTAAGTTTTTTGTACCAGCCGGACGCGCTCGCAAAGGCCCTGCTCCTCTCAACCTGGAGATCCCTACATACGAGTTCAACGATGCAGAGGGGAAAGTTGTTATTGGATAAAGGCGTTATTCTCTATTCCCGTAGACAAATGCTAGGCGAGGATAAAATAGAATTCTGGTCTTACGTAACGTCGGATGATATGCAATTCCAACGCGATGTGCATCTTGAATTCACACCACTAACATGGCACACGTTGAGACGCTAACACTCAGCTCCCTGTACACTTTAGCTACCTCGCCCAACAGTATCTACCTCTTGGGATATGCATGGCTTTTCGGCATGTGTGAGTTGACTGTTGGGCACCAGTTGAAACCAAACTGAGCGCTTATGCCATCATAGCCCTCTGGGTGACCTTCTTCGGAGGCGTCATTGCCTATAAGACTTTGCGTATGTGCTCTAGATGGCCTCGGGACTTCATGTTCATATGTAAACGTAGCCCGCCAGATGTTCGGAAATTTGCAGCACAAGACCTTCCCTATCTACTTTGTGATCTCCATGGTTTTGTCGTCCTCTCTTCTGACCAGGTGGACTCTTTCACACCCCAACGTCACTGAACACATCAGTCGACCCTCTGTAGCCGACGTCGCTCAAGCATACGCGCTCGCGACTGTTCTCCTTGGACAGGGCTCTAATTACTTTGTGATTGGGCCTTTGACCAGCAAGTAAGTCTTTGTGTTGAGGAGGAGAGGGTGAATGTCGTTGATTGAAGGACGCACGCAGGACCATGTTTCAGCGCCATAAGTTAGAGAAAGAAGAGGGAAAGACTTACAATGAGCCAGGAGTAAGCCAATCAATACCGGCTGGTGTCCTTCCACTCAAGCAATATATTTATTTTTACAGGTTTCGAGCGAGATGAAGGCACTGAATCGTAGATTCGGCACCTTACATGGCATTAGCTCTCTCGCAAATCTCGGTGCTGTGATCGCGTTGGCATTCCACGGATTGTGGATTGGGAACTTTGGCCTTTGAAAGCAAATTGAGCCTGCCACGCTTCTTTTTGCAAAATGTAAACATTTTACTGGATGGACATCGCGTGCCATCGTAAGTAGTAAAGGAATCGTGTCAAAATATACAAGTTCGTACAGCGTTGGATCGTTATGCCCCAACCGTCTCTAGCTCCGGCATATAACCTTCCCGCAAGCTTCTCTCCAGCTTCCTAATATCCTCAACTGACGTAGCTTTGGCGATCGCAGCCTTGACCCTCTCCTGGTCCTCTTTTGACATTAAGCGACCAGCCTTGCCCGATGGCATCGCTGGCTTCGGTTCGTCCGATGTTAATAGCGCTTTCGTCGCCTGCGTAGTGACTGTCGTCTGTATCGCCGTTGCGAGGGCGGTGGGTAGACCATCTGGTGTCAGGAAAAGCGCTTTGCCCGCTTTGCGTTCCTATATAGTGGGGCGTACGGCAGGTATAGCCGGAGAGATTCGGTGAGCTTTTTGTGTTCGGAAGACCGCAGGAGAGGGTGCTGGTGAGCGCACCTTATCCCGAATTCTCTGGAAATCCAAAACTCTTAGCCCAGGAAGTCTCCAGGCAAGCCATTCGCGGTACCATTTTTTCTCCCGCACTGGATTACCCAATAACGAAATGTATTTGAGGTGTCGAAGCTCCTTGAGTGGTTCGAGATCGCCCAGCTCGGTGACATTGTTGTTGGTGAGCACGAGGGTGGTGAGATTGGGAACGGACAGGTGTATCGAGGATGAGATGGTGGTGATTCGGTTGTTAGCAAGAAGGAGCGTCTGGAGGCGTTTGAGAAGTGGAAAGTTGCCAAGCGTGATGATGGCGTTATCTGTAAAGTCAATCGCATCGTGCTGGTCCTGTATACGCAGGTGAGTATTAGACACAAGCTATCTAGGCGCACGCACCCTAGTCACACCGAGATTTTCGATGGTTGGGATTTTGTATCCTATCACGCCGATGTGTGAGCATTTTGACGAGAAAAACGTTCATGCACACCTCTGAGATCCAGCTGACGCTCCTTTACGGGATTGAGGCCCGCCGAAGCCTGTGCTAGCAGCTCTGGAGTGAGCTTCATCGTCGGGGATGGTGGCGACGAGAGACCTGGAAAAGTTCGAACTCAGATCAACACTGGCGTCTGTCAGTTGTCAGTGTTAAATCAATTCCTCTGTAGTCATTCCTTTCCTTCAAGCTTGCAGCTATGAAAGCCCTCCACCAACGTCTTCATTTGTATGTTATTCCTCTGCGAAAAGTTTTTGGCCCGCTCATGGCCTGTTAGATACACCGAGGGCGATGACACGTACATCTTTGTCCCTGTAGATGACGGCGTTGAAACCCAGTCATTGACAATACACCGGGCGTCTGGCGACATTGTCCTGAATGGTTAGTTCGCATGTCTGCGAATGTACAGGAACTGACTTGCAAGCAAGCTCCTAACACGCCTCTGCCAAACTTCGCCCGTCGGTCACAAAGGACAATTTATGGCATCGCTGGTTTAATATCCCTGTCTCTATGTGCGTGCTGCACTGTTCTTGACTATCAAAAATGTACTGACCATTGCCGTAGCTGAATACATTATCGTCATAACTGGCCGAGAACTCAAAGGCCGTTTAATGGGCCACGACGTCTACCGGGCATCGAGCTTTGACCTTCTACCCCTGAATCCGAACGTTTCTGTTCAGAGTCCCCAACACCCAGTCGAGGCACACCTTCTAGCCCTCGTTGCTTCCCATTTACGCGGCGGCAACTTTCTGTACGCTTATGGGTGGGATGTTACACGTCGATTGCAGGCGCAGTGGGAGTCGCAGGAGCAAGCGGCCCACAAGGCATTATGGGAGATGGTGTGTCTTAGCAGTCTATGAAGACGACCAAGTAATAATTAGCAACCAGGCAGATGACCGTTTCTTCTGGAATAGGTATGAGTCTTGATATGGCAGTCCAACCTTGTACTGAAATGTTACACAACCAGGTTTTTGCAGACTAGGATGATTGAAGCAAGCACCTCGACCGCAAGTCAAGACGTGCGCTTTCTGGATTATTGTACTCTAGTCTACACTGACACTCTGTTTGACCAGCTTTCAAAATATATCCTCCCGATCATGTATGGGAGTGAGTAACTCCTCGCGGATTGACAAGTAGTTTTTCGCTAATGATTTCATGGCAGCTTTCGATATGCGACCGGTTTTCATCCACGGGAGACATATGCAACTCTGTCTTATCAGCCGTCGGTCGCGTTTCCGCTCTGGGACACGATACTTCCGACGTGGAATTGATCACGAAGGTCATGTAGCCAATTTCAACGAGACCGAGCAACTTCTCCTCGTCGAGGGTCCGACTACTCCCGGAGCGCAGCGAATTTCTACCAACTTTTTTGCCACGAAGCTGAGCTTTGTTCAGATCAGAGGTAGTATACCTGTTTTTTGGGCTGAGGTGAATACCTTGCGATACAAGCCAGATCTCCAAATTATGGACTTACAAGACACGGTAAAACCACTATATCCACTACTACGAGCAATTCTCAAGCCTTATTGACAGGCAAACATGATGAAGAAGCACTTGCAAGAACAGGCTTTGATATATGGTAATCAATACTTGGTCAGTCTTGTGAACCACAAAGGCTATGAGCAGCCTCTCAAAGAAGCATATGAACGACATGTTACCGAGGTGAGTTTCGTTTTGCGAATGGTCTTCTTGATTAAGCAAACCATCATCGGCAGCTCAATCTGGCGAACGTTCGATACCAGTACTTCGATTTTCATAACGAATGCAAGAATATGCGCTGGGATCGCATATCTGTCTTGACGGATATTTTAAAGGACGATCTGGAGAAAGAAGGGTGTGTTTATGTATCCAATCCTCGTCCCGCCAATTACTTATTTTCTACACTCCAGTTACTTCCAGCTTGATGCCACGCAGCCGAAGCCGCTCAAATTACAGCATGGTGTTGTGCGGACCAACTGTATGGATAACCTGGACCGGACGAATGTTGTACAAGGAGCTCTTGCCAAGTTTACGATCAACAAACAGCTAGTCGACCTAGGAATCCTTCCGCTTGGTGCGAAGGTAGATGACTATGAAGCCTTCAGTAAAGATCTCAGGGAGAGTATGTGCGCCTGTTCTACACTGCACACACCTTTCTCAACTCTGGCATAGTGTGGGCTGACCACGGCGATGCCATTGCCACAGCGTACGGTGGCTCTGGAGCATTAAAATCTGACTTCACGCGAACAAACAAGCGGACTAAGAAAGGTGCTCTGGAAGATGGTGCCAAGTCGGTCTTGAGGTACCTCAAAAACAATTACTTTGATGGGGCGCGACAGGTATGGTCACCTTTATCTTTCGTCGCATTTTAGCAGTAAGCTCGTTTCTAGGATGCGTTTGACTTGGTCACAGGCGCATGGATACCTAGAAAGAACCCAGCGGCCGCGATGTTCCTTGTGACAGACGCTCGCCCTCTAATCACCCGTTCGGTAGGTCATCAGATGCGCCCGAACATCCATCGGCTCATATGTTACTCGCAGGTTCCTTTAATAGCATCCTTCTCCCTGTTTATGATCTGCGCTGGGTTGACTCTCCCTCGTTCATCTGGTCCGTTTATTCGCATGATTATATCCGTCCATTGTATCTGATGCACATCTGTCCAGACTACTCCCTTTTTTACTACTTTATGTTGTGGTTCAGTCTCTTGGCGGCAGCTCTCGTCTTTATCCTCATTCACGGCATCGACTATGTTTCGTGGCCTAGGCTTATCCCACCCACAGATGTTATCTACTACTCTGGGCCAGGGTACCGGTCGGGGAACCATGGAAAGGGTCTCAAGGACAATTTTGGAGTCGCGAAACGGTCGAAATGGCTTGGTACCACAAGAACCCGTGTTGGGGCGGACCAGATCGAACTGGGAGAAATGAAGAAGCGGGTTGATTGAGTCTGCTTCCGTGACTTCCGTATTGGTGTATAGACGATTATTATGACTTGCTAGATGTCCATAGTACTCTTTGTATATGGTCTTGTTGCAGAGATGCTAGTACAGGCGCTCGTATTTCATTGATGGTTGCACGTTTGGCCTTGATCACGGGGCTCGCGGAGTTGTAAGTTTGCAAATTTTAGGCGTTTATCACTTTGTCTCATCCCACAACTCAACTTCATCCCCAACACGATAACAATGGCCAAGGGTACAAAACGCGCATCTCCCGGGGCTGATGCGGAAAAGAATCCCCTCAGTGAGGTGGAACTGAACGACGAGGATGCCAGGAAACTCCAGGCCATCCAGCGTGACATTGCACGCGTTGAGCTAATCCTCGGTTGGTCTCCCTTTTAATTTCTGTTTGGGATTGCACAATTGAATTTCATCTCAAATAGAACGCGCTGCCCAGACAAAAATGACCCCTGCCTTTGAAAAGCGCCGGGAGGTTGTCAAGACCATTTCCAAGTTTTGGCCAGTTGCGTTGATGAACCACGCTTTGTTCGCCTACCACGTCCAGCACAGTGGCGATCAATTGGCTCTGAGCTACCTTGAAGATGTATGGGTTGTTAGGGACCCTGCTGAACCTAGATGCTACACGATCGAATTTGTGTGTCTTTTGATCTCGTTGCTTGTGTATACGGAATCAATGACCTCATTTTTACTAGACCTTCAAAGAGAACCCCAATTTCACTGACAGGGTTTTGAAAAAAGAGTTTAAATATGTACCCCCGCCCGCTGCTGCGGACGAGCAGGCTGACAAGGACGGTATCACGGACTCGGCATTGGAGTTTTCCTGGGATCGTGACGTCGTTCCCTCGGTAAGTTGAAAGTCGGACAACTGCGAGACAAGCCGCTGACTGAGTCTTGCGGCGCAGGGTCAAAAAATCAACTGGAAGGATGCCGACAAGGCACTGACGAAACTGTACCCTCGTGAGAGCGGCGAGGATGAAGATGACGTCGGCGAAGCTGGCAGTTTCTTCAACTTTTTCGAATACGATTCTGACCCGTTCGAGGTACGCCTACAAACACTTGCAATATGCGACAATTAACGACTCTTGGAATTAGATCGGTCTAACCATCGCAGGCGAGATCTTCCCCGACGCCATTGACTACTTCCTGGGCAACCTGGGTGGAGATGATCTTGACTCGGATGACGAGGAAGACGACGACGAGGAAGACGACGACGCTGAGGAAATTGACCTCGAGAAACCGAGGACGAAGAAGCAAAAAGTTTAGTTCGATATAGGAGCCGTTGAGCCGTTATTGTTGGAGATATTTATAGAAATTTACCAAAATAGCACTTTTATCCCTTCGGCAGAAAATGGCCGTGGGTTAAAATTAATCAAAATATTAATAAAAGAAAAAGGGTGCGAAAAGGAACAGTGTTGATCGTGCTTGTCCGTCCCCCCTTTCCCCTCCCAACCACCATGAAGTTTCTGTCCACGGCGTCTCTGGCTGCCAGTCTCCCCGTCCTCGTCATTGCTCACGGCGAGCACGGCTTTGGTCGCGTCCAGCACCCCCGTCAGGTCCTAGTGGCCTCTGCTTCCTCATCTGCACCCGCCGTCGCGACCACTCCCGCTACTGGTGTAACGACTTCCTCCATCACTGTCGCCACCACCCCCGCCGTCGTCGTTACCCCGACAACTACCTACAGCTTCTCGCTCCAATCGACCAACCCCACTGCCGCTCCTTTGTCTGATCTCGTATCCAATGCCGTCAGCTCTGCTACGACCGCCCTTCCAACTATATACGCTCCCGGAGCAACACCTACAATCATCACAGGAGCTCCTGCCTTACCCAACGGTTCATCTCCCTTCAGTTTTATTTTCTCTTCAAATCCCTGAATACTCTCCCATAGCTGCTCTTCTCTCCCCAGCTGACTATCCAGCCCTTGATCACGTCCCCTTCACCAACTCTACTTTGGTGCAGCAGTGGATTCAGGACGTTGCCAACACGGGTATCTCCATTCCCGACTTTTCTCCCAACAACCTGGGTGAGTGTCACTATCAATCACAGTTGTACTCAGCTCTTACCATTAATTCCTCTTCAAGGTGGATGCCCCAACAACACTGAGGCCGCTGCTGATCCCGACCGCTGCTGGTGGACTTGCGGTGGATGCACCCGCACGACCGACGTGACAGAGTGTCCAACGGCAATGACTTGGGGTCTTACCTACGATGACGGACCTGCCTACTATACCCCCAATCTTCTGGATTACCTCGACGAAGTCAACTTGAAGTCGACCTTCTTCGTCGTTGGCTCGCGTGTCATTTCGTTCCCCCAAACTCTCCAAACCGAGTACATGTCTGGGCATCAAATTGCCGTCCACACATGGAGCCACCCGCCTCTGACTACCCTCACGAACGAGCAAATCATTGCTGAACTCGGCTGGTCCAAAAAGGTCATCAAGGATGTTCTAGGTGTTACCCCCAATATGATGCGGCCCCCTTACGGTGACATCGAGTATGTTGAATTTCAAATCCTCAGACATCTAGAATTGACACACAGTTAGTGATCGCGTTCGTGCAATCTCTGTCGCCATGGGTCTTACCCCAGTCATGTGGACCCGTCTTAGCGCAAGTGCAACCTTCGATACCGATGGTACAGCCCCCTCTTGGCCCTCTCTGCAAGCGTGCTAATTCCACTTTCCCAGACTTTGACATTGCAGGTGGCCTCACCACTGTCGACCATGTTCTCTACAACTGGGAGAACATAATTGGAAATGCGACTACCATGGACAATGGTTTCATTGTGCTCGAACATGATCTCTTCCAGCAATCCGTTGAAGTTGCCACTGGCTACATTCTTCCCGACGCATTGGCCCGCAAGCCCAGCTTGACTATTCAACCTGTCATCACTTGCCTGAACAAGCCCCTCTCTGATGCTTATATCGAAACAAACGACAACACAACCAATCCCCCTGCTGAGTCTGGTGCGTATACGTAAACTAATTGTGTTCTGCGTTGATCTTATTGTATATATAGGTGTCGTCGTAACATTGTCCTCTGGCGCTCCCGGCTCCGCGCAAGCTACAGGGTCGGCCGCAGATACCCAGGGCAATTCTGGATCTTCTCTTCGCATCAGTGCTGAATTGTTGGCTGGTTCCCTTACTGCTGCCATCGGAATGGCAGCCGGCTTCGCCGCCTTGCTCTAAAGGCGTGGATGTTAATGTTGGATGTTAATGTTGGGGTACAGACCATCTCTTCATGAACTAGATGCCAAGTCACAGACAATGCTAATCATAATCGGAACTTACGATAAGTAGTACCGTACCCCACGAGTTGACTCTGATCACGATACCCTCCTCCACCATCCCCCAACAGCCATTTCCTCATGCACCCTGTGAATGTTAATGTCTGGACATACCAAAATTCCTCCCCTTATCTGTGGACTATTACTGTAACCCCGATCTTGTGCTTTCGCAGTAATTCTATTGTGAATGTAGTAATTCTCCCTGGCGGACATTAGATGACAAGATGACTTGGCTGCGTATGTACCTCCTTCCTGTCTCTTACCGTAGCGACTGTCTAACGTCAGGTCGCGGATCAGGCCCTTTCAAACTTTTTATCAGTCATGATCCTACAGTGAAACCGCTCTGTGCGACAAAATATCGCTCAGCTCAAATTTCAAACATTCACATGTTCGTCTTGTTAGCGTATCATTATGTTGAAACTGA